>CABHPH010140152.1:0-33501 GCA_902168325.1 Peromyscus nudipes
TGACAAACCTGTCTGGGTTGGGCAGTGGCCTATGATATCAGAGAAACTACAGGCCTTAGAACAGCTGGTTCAGGAGCAGCTATATGCTCAACATATTGAAGAATCAACCAGCCCTTGGAATTCTCCTCTATTTGTTAAAAAAAAATCATCTGGAAAATGGAGAATGCTGACAGATCTGAGAGGCATAAATAAAGTCATTCAGCTGATGGGCTCTTTACAGCCTGGAATGCCTTTGCCTTTTCTGTTACCTAAAGAATGGCCTATTATAGTTATTGACTTAAAATACTGTTTCTTCACTATACCTCTACAAGAAAAGGATTGGGAAAAATTTGCCTTCATGGTACTTAGTTATAATAATTCTCAGCCAGTTAGGAGGTATCAATGGAAGGTTCTTCCACAGGGAATGTTAAATAGCTCCACTCTGTGCCAATATTTTGTGCAAAATTCCCTGGAAATAATTCATGTACAGTTTCCACAATCTATAATTTAACATTATATGGATGATAACTTATTATCTGATTCAAATATAGATACTTGGAAAAAATGTTTGAAGAAGTAAAGAAAGTTTTGCCTCACTAGGGATTACAAATTGCTCCAGAAAAAATACAGAGGAGATCCTATTAATTATTTAGGATATAAAACAGATCTACAAAAAATTAGACCCCAAAAGGTACAAATCAGGAGAGGTTGACTGCAGACTCTTAATGACTTTGAAAAATTGCTAGGAGACATTTCCAATTTACAGCCCACTACTGGGATAAAAAATCATGAACTGAGTAATTTGTTCAAAACCTTGGATTGTGACAAGGACTTAAATAGTCCAAAAGAATTATTAGCTGAAGCTGAGAGAGAATTGGCTTTGGTGGAAAAGAAATTACAAGAGGTACATGTGGATAGTGTGGATCCAGAGCTTAACTACATTCTGGTCATATTATCCTCTACACATTCCCCTATAGGGATTTTAATGCAGAGGGAAGATATATTGGAATGGATATTTCTACCACATAAACAGAGTAAGAAATTAAAAACATATGTAGAAAAGATTTCTGATTTGATTTTCAAAGGAAAATTAAGACTTCATCAATTGACAGGAAAGGACCCAGCAGAAATTGTAGTACCTTTAACTAAAGAGGAAATTTCCTCTTTTTGAGCAGAAAATGAATATTAACAAAGAGCTTGCAGTAATTTCTTGGGAGAGATTAACAACAATTATCCCCAAAGCGAGAGAATCAAATTCATAAAAAAATCTAGTTGGGTCCTTCCTCACACTGTACAGAGAATACCAATCTCTGGAGTCCCTATATCCTATACTGATGCAAATAAATTAGGAAAGGCAGGATATAAATCAGAAACTTAAGTAAAGTGGTTCAAAGCCCTTATGATTCTGTATAAATGTCAGAATTATATGCCATTTTTATGGTACTAATGGACTTTACAGAATCTCTCAATATAGTTACTGACTCAATATGCAGAAAGAGTTGTTTTACATACTGAAATTGCTGAATTTATTCCTGAAACAAAATTAACTTTGGTATTTATAAAATTACAGGAAATAATCAGAAATAGGGATCATCCTATATGTGTGTGTGTGTGTGTGTGTGTGTGTGTGTTTGTGTGTGTGTGTGTGTATCACACATCAGATCCCATACGGGCCTTCCATGTCCTCTAGCACAAAGTAATGATGAAATTCATTGATTATTAATATGAAATGTGTTGGAGGCCTTAGAATTTCATTAAAAACACATGTCAATAGCAAAGGTTTAAAAAAGGATTTCTCCATTACTTGGCAACAAGTCAAGGAAATTGTAAAAAAAAAAAAAGTCCTACTTGTTCCTTCTATAACCAAACTCCATTACTGGCAGGAAGTAATTCTAAAGGTATACATAGAAATGAAATCTGGCAAATGAATGTGTTTCTTTTTTTCCCAGAATTTGGAATATTAAAATATGTACACCATACAATAGGTATGATTTCAGGATATTTTTTTCAAGACAGGATTTCTCTTTGTAGTTTTGGTGCCTGTCCTGGATCTCACTCTGTAGACCAGGCTGCCCTCGAACTTACAGAGATCTGCCTGGCTCTGCCTCCCAAGTGCTTGGATTAAAGGCATGCACCACCACTGCTCAGTTATATTCTTAGGATTTCAATGAGTAACAGCTTTGAGTTCTGAAAAGGCTGATTTTGTAATTACACACCTATCAGAAGTCATGGCCATAATGGGTATACCTGTACAAATTAAGACTGACAATGCTCCAGCATATGTCTGCAGTAAAATGAAACAGTTTTTGCATATTATGTTATAAAGCATATTAAAAGTATACCATACAATCCTATAGGACAAGCGGTTGTAGAAAGTTCCAATCACATTTTCAAGGAAATGCTTAGTAAACAGAAAGGGGGAACCAAAACCCCCAAAGAGAGACTGCATAATGCCTTATTAACCTTGAATTTTCTTAATGCTGATGAGAAAGGAACAACAGCTGTGGAGAGACATTGAAAAATAGAAAACACTACTGAGTTAAATCAGCCTGTGTACTTTAAAGACGTGTGGACCTCAGAATGGATCGCAGGGTATGTGCTACACTGGAGAAGGGGTTTCGCTTTTGCTTCCACAGAAGAAAAGCTATGGATACCATCAAAATTAATAAAAAAAAATGATTTGAACAGGAGAAACCTCTTGATAAAGAGAAATGATAGCTCATCCACTGATGTGACAATTCAAACTCACCAAGCAAGGGTCAGGGCAGGGTTTTGTTTTTTGTTTTTACAGGAAAATAGAAACACCCATCTTCAAGAAGTCAAAAGACCTTGGACAGCTAGATGTCTAAAGCAGAAGGGAAGGCTATCCAGAAAAATTTATAAGCAAAGAAAAATTGAACCTATTGGTACCAATATTCTCTGCAGGGTAAAACCTTGCTACCTAAATCTATATCTCTTTACTTCTCAGAAAAGTTGTAGTCAATTAAAAATCAAAGCTGGCTTTGGAGTTGGAGAGTGGCTCTCTCCTCTGAATCCAAGCATGTTGTTAAAAGAAAATATTGAAGAGTTTCTGTCTCATATCAGAAGAGCCATCTGGTGTGAGACAGAAGAAAACCAAAAATCTAGGGACTATTGTTGTCAAAATTCTGTTTCTCCCCATTCTTATTCTTGACTCTTTGGAACCTTTCTTTAGATATAGTACTACCCTAAAATTTAAAATTTCTGTTTTGATATTAATAATGTTTATGTTTTCCACAGTGAACAATAAATTTTCCTAACAGTGATCTCTGAAGTGTCCAGCAGTAAGATGGGGCCCCACAACAACAATTCTCCCTGGTTCATAATGATGCCATTGAGCCTATAAACATCACTCAAAGATCAGTTCTGACTACAAACTGTTCAGGACATTTCCAAGGTGGCTAACTAAGATAATCCATCAGCTTACATCTCTAGCCAGAACTTCAGATAAGCTTTACCCATTCATTACTCTGATACTGGCTACAAACGTTACAGCTAGTCCTTATGAGACTTAACCATTGTTTTAGTTTTCTTACAGGATCCCACAGAGATACTGTCACCCCCTTGACAGCAGGAATCAATTTTAAGAAAATGCTGCCCCCACCCAAAAAAGGTTTTGTTTTCTCAGGGTTATGGATAATTGTCATCTGTTAAGGGTTGGTTATAAGTTGTAATAGGGTTGGGGGTGGAACAATAATGTTTAGACTCAGGATTCTCTTTTGGAAAAGAAAAAAAGGGAATAGATAGGACAGGATAATAAAGTAGATTACTGTATCTACTTATAAACTTAATCAGTAACTATCAGCTTAAGATAATTTGCATTGGTATGGATTCTTGTATATTGATACAAATGTAAAATTATTTTTCTATTTCTGTTTAAGATAATTTGTATATTGATACAAATATAAAACTATATTTGTCATATAGTACATATGTTCCTGCTCCAGTCTGAGATATTCTGTATGATACAAATGTAAAATTATATTTGTCATACTGTATGTATACTCTATCTCCGTTTAGGATATTTTGTATATTGATACATATTAAGGATATTGTTGTCATGTTGCACTATACATTTCTACCTCTGTATAAAAATATACAAAGATATATTTGTATATTGTCACAACTTCAAGGTCATTGTCCCTATACTATACACGTTTACAGATGGTTTATTTTTACAATGTGAAGACTTAGTCTTTAAGTTATTTAGGTTGATAAGAATTACAGGTTAATAGTCACTCATGCTTGTCATATTTATAGTCATGTTAGTTAGATTTTCTAGATATACAGAAATACATGTCGGTGTTTGGGTGGGAGCTCCACCTCAGCCCCCGGCACCCTGGCATCCCTATACCCAAAGAGTCTGGAATGTTCTGGTGGAGATCCACCTCAACTCCCTTCCCCCATCTCTTTCGCTAAACCCACCCCTTCAAAGCCTGCCAAACACAGCTCCTCCCCCAGAGAGGTTCAAGACCACTCCCACAGGGTATATAAGCTGCATCCCAGAAAACAGACACATGGTTCTTCCTGTCTCTCATCCTGGTCTCCTCTGTGAGGGGCTGGGGAATCACTAGGGAACGCTTTACCATTAAACCTGGGCTTTTCCTGATTCAGTCTGATTTGGATTGCTGTTTGGGCAGAGAGGCCTATCAGGGTGCAAAAAAACTTATCAGTCGGATGGATAGGTAATCTTCAAACACTTCATAGACCTAGAGAATATGGCATTTAAATGAATAACTTAGAATTCTGTTGACATGAGATGTGATTGCTCCTGGCAGCACCAATCTACTCCTGAGAGGATGTTGGGCATTGAAGACATTCCATATGGAGTTTGTCTTCTTCTTGGCAAAAAATGGCCTGTTGGGCAAAGAACTGCCCTTGCCTCAGCTGCTGATAGTAAGCATGCTGTCCATTCTGGATGAGGACACAAGGAAAAGCGACTCCTGAACCTTGTTAAGACAGGGTAAGACAGTCTTTCAAAATATCCTGCTTCTGAAAATGCTCTGCCAGATATTCTAAGCCTATAGCCAAAAGTGGATGTCCCAGCGTTGAAGAGAAATATTGAGTGACTGTCCAGGCAGCCAGCTGTTTCTCTCTTTTCTTACATTTTTTTTTCCAGAAGTTGCTTGCTTGCACTTCCTGTTTACTCAAATAATATTTTTCTTCTCAGGTCTTTGATGGGGTTGAAGACTAGTTTGTGGGAGCCCACAGAGGTTTCCTAGTGAGATCTGAGCTTGCTTTACCCAGCAGGACTGCATAAGAGGATGATTGGACCACAGGCGTGGGTACCAGGTGTTTGGAAGGGTCTACACTTGGTTGTATCTAGCAGGGGGAGGTCTTTTGCCTCGCCCCTTGGCATTGTTATAAAAAGCCCTTTTGAATAAAGTTCTGGGCCGTTGGGTATTGACCCAGGCCCTCCTGAAGCTATCCTGTGTTTCTGTCTTTCTTCTTCCTCTCGGCTAGGCCTATCATTCTGTCTATAAGTTCCTTATTCCTCTCTTCTCCTCATAGGAATCCTGGAAAGGGTGGGGGCTGGTCTCCCACAATAGAATCCTCTCATATCTTAGCTAAGATCGTATCAGGTACTAGATTTAGATTCTTCAGGATGGGACATCTATTGAAGTAATCTCTGTAATTTGCCATTTACCTACAGTCTGGACATTTATTATCTATTTCTTGCTTGATGTTCTTGTTGGTTGTAGTTCCATTTTTGTTTATGTTATTACTCTTTCTCCTGGACAATACTTGATAATTGTTCTTACTGTACATAGTTTTGTATTAGGTTGAGAACCTTCTTATTTAGACAAAAGGGGGAAGTGTAGTGGGAATTTGATCCGCCCATGACCTTGGGCTATCTGGCCTGATAGAGGCAGTGCTTCTTATCTGCCTATGTGACCTCTTTTAAGACCTCCCTTTTAAGGGAGGAGAAAGGGTAACCTGCTCTTGGGTGGTGAAGACAGGATCAGCATGAAGCAGCGTGTGATGGGTCCCTAGCTTTCCAAGGACTCTGCAACTGGATTTACCCTATCCTGTATCAGTGAGTCTGTTTTCCCCATAGAACCCCTTAATAAATTGATATATAGAGACCACTGAGGTTCTCAACACAGAAGCTCCTGCAGTGACTGAAAGAAACAATAACAGAGTAAAAGTCTCTATGGAAATGGAGAGGCAGGAAAAATGGACACTCATAAGTGTCACTTTTGGATGAATCTGGTTTTCATATCAGAGCCTGCACAAAACAGGTTATGTCACAGCAGCGGGGTACCCCCTTTCCCCGGATCCCAGGCCGACATACTAGGGAAACTACCATTGAGCTACAGCCCCAGACCTTTCAAAGTTTTACTTAGGGGGTGGGGCTGGAGAAATGGTTCAGCAGTTAAAAACAGTGGCTGCTCTCACAGAGGATTCCAGTTTGATTCCCAGAAACTACATGGTGACTCACAACCAGCTGGAACTCCAGTTCCACGGTATATTAGTGAGGGGTTTTATGACTGTGATAAAACACCATGACCAAAAGCAACGTGGGTGGTGGTCACGGGGAGGTTTATTTTATATTACACTTCCGCAGAAACACAGGCAGGGGCCATGGAGGGGTGCTGCTTACTGGCTTACCGTTTGGGGCTTGCTCAGCCTGCTTTCTTATAGCACCCAGGACCATAGCTCAGGGGTGGCACTGCCCACAGTGAGCTGTGCCCTCCCACATCAATCAAGAAAATGCACCACATGCTTGCCCATGGTCCCATCTGGTGGGGGCATTTTCTCAATTGAGGGTCCCTCTTCCAAAATGATTTTAGCTCCTGTAGAGTTGACATAAAACCAGCCAGCATATGGGGGATCCCACTCCCTCTCCTGGTCTCCACAGGCACTAGGTGCATATGCCCTGCCATGTAGAGTTGGGAATCACATCCTGGTCCTCTGGAAGAGCAGCCAGAGCTCCTGACCAGGTGCACAGACATACATGCAGGCAAAACACCAACACACATACAAAAATTTAAAAAAAAAAAAAAAAAAAGAGCACTTGCTCTTAGAGTTTACTTCAGGAAGCTCACAACTGCCTGAAACCCCAGGATTAGGGGCTCCAACACACTCTTCAGGTCTCCAAGGGCATTGTACTTACACGTGCAAACACACAATTTAAAATAAAATTTTAAAGTTCTAAATTTATTTTTATTTCTGTGCCTGTGTATGCACACACATCACATACAGATAATGGTGGACGGCATAAGAGGGCATCTGATCTCCTGGAGCTGGAGCTGTAGGTGGTTGAGAATCAATCACTTGATGTATGCTGGAAACTAAACTCCAGTTGTCTGCAGGAGCAGTGAGTATCCTTCATCACTGAGCTATCTCTGAAGCCCCCAGATTTTTAAAAGTTAAGTTTATTCCACTGTTCAGAGAATTCCAGTCCAGCAAGGAAGAAAATGAATTAAAGCAAGAAAGTAGAGTGCAACAGTGATTTCCAAAACGAGTGTGTGCTCTACTTACTTCATTCAAAACCAGAAATTTAATTGAAGGGATGGGCAAAGACCCAAACAGTAAAAAGCTAGGAGTGGGGATCCAGCTTAGTTTGTAGAGCATTGGCCTGCGAGGTACAAGACCCTGGGTTCAATCTCCAGACCTGGGCAAAAAATGTGAAAAATCTATGTACAATGTCAGAGTCGGACAGTGTGTTCGGACTTTTCTGTTAAAGACTGTAAGAGCCAGGGGTCAAGGAGAATCAGGACCAAGCAGGACCAAGCAGGACCAGCGAACTCTTGAACTCACAGCAGCTGTGGTTGCCTCACTGAGACCTGCACAAGATCAAGCCAGTTATCATTCCAGCATGGCAGGGGTGGGGGCTCCCAAGCACCCATCCCTATCTGAGGAGCTACTGACGCTGACGGCTTCTGAGGGAGTAAGAGTTAGTTTTCTTTACGGGTGGCAGGCTGACCACGCTCCAGTGGATGGCCACAGACCAGAGCCTATACGGGCTCTGGTAGCTTGGTAGATTAGAGAAAGGACAAGAGGTTGGGAAGTGGTGAGAGGTAGGGTCGGATCTGGGAGGAGTTACGGAAAGAGTGTTTGTGGGAGGGAGCGGTGATTATGATCAAAATACAACCCGTGCCTGAATGAAACGTCCAAACGTTAATATAAACATTAAATTTAAAGATGACTTCTGTGTTGTTGTAACAAGTGCCTGTGGGAAAGATTTCAAGGGTGTCAGGGTGGAGGCGGCCAGGACGGGAAATAGAACCTGTGCCATTGGCTTTCTCCTTCCCCTCACATCCCATCCAGGTCCTGCCCACACTTAAAGCTGCTCTTCCAGCTTAGTTCACACTTTCTGGAAACTTTATCCCGATCTAGGTAGGGCTTCTCAGTCTAGTTAAGGTGACAATCAAGCTAATGCACGTTACACTCTTAGTGGCAGGAATAAACGCTATTACCCAACTTTGCAATTATGCCTTTTAATGATAACAAGAGAATAAATTAATCCCCATAGTGTAGAGACCCACAGAGGTTTCCTAGTGAGAACTTACTCAGGGTCTGAGAATCTGAGCTTGCTTTACCCAGCAGGGCTGCATAAGGAGATGACTTGACCATGGGCGTGGTTACCAGGTATTTGGAAGGGTCTGCACTTGGCTGTGCAGTGTGCTTTGATCTAGTGAGGGGGAGGTCTTTTGCCCGCCCCTTGGCATTGCTATAAAGAGCCCTTTAGAAGAGGCAGAAGGGGCCGGTGAGTTTTCATCCAGGTCCTCCTGAAACCATCCTGTGTTTCTGTCTTTCTTCTCTTCACTATCTTTCTAAGTTTCTTATCCCTCTCTCCTTCTCATAAGAACCATTTTAAAAGGTGGGAGCTGGCCTCCCACACCATAGTATTTGTAAGCTTCAAATACTTTTGAAAAGAAAAATGATACATAATATAAAGATCTAGAAGTAAATAATTTATTTTAAAGAAACTTTCCCCATATCAACATAAATAATATCATTATATGCATTCTCAGGTAGAGTCAGAAATTTAAAAAATTTTGAAAAACAAAACTGAAATTCTGGCACAATTTAAGATTCTGGACCCTGGGTGGGCAGTGGTAGCGCACACCCTTAATCCCAGCACTCAGAGGCAGAGGCAGGCAATCTCTGTGAGTTCGAGGCCAGCCTGGTCTACAGAAGGAGTTCCAGGACAGCCAAGGCTACACAGAAAAACCTTGCCTCAAAAACTAGACAAAAGAAAAAAAAAAAAGATTTTATGCTCTGAAGAAATCCAGTTTATAAGCAGGAATGCTGATTGTACAAATGACCTGGACAGTCATTTGGAACTAGGCCTTTTTCATTTCTCCACTTAAAAACAGTAACACTTGAGCCAGGAGTGGTGCGCACATGCCTTTAATCCCAGCACTCGGGAAGCAGAGGTGGAGTGATCTCTGATTTCAAGGCCAGCTTAGTCTACAGAACAAGTTCCAGGACAGCAAGGTCTACATAGAGAAACCCTGTCTCAAAAACAAAAACAAAACCAAGCAAACAATAACTAAAAAACAAACAACAAAAACAAAATAAGCAAACAATAACAAAAACAAAAAACAAAAACAAACAAAAAACTAAGACCACTTAAGACACTGAAACTAAAAATTATCCAGACTTCAAAACAAGTGGTTGGTCTGGTTAGCTAATTAGTAAAACTAAATTCCTTTTTTGTTTTTCTTCTCGGTTTTTAGGTAGTGTCTTGCTATGTAATTGAGGCTGGTCTTGAGGCCATGGGCTCAAGCCATCTTCCTAGCTCAGACCACTGGAATAGCATGACTGCCACATGTGCCACCACACCTGGGGACCTGGCCAATTATTTTTAGGGAGGAGAGACGAAAATTAAAATGTATTATATTCCTAAGTTATGAGAGTATTAGACTACGGAAAGTGAATTCTTCAATCCCATGTTCCACCCCTAACTACTGATCTAAATCCCCAATCAATGATGAATGCAGCTGAGCTCTAATTGTTCATCAGCTCTAAGATGTGTTACTGTGAGAACCAAGTCCTCCGGGGAAGAGAGGGAAGCACCCTTCAGGGAGTGAGCGCACTTTTGACAGACTCTGGAACTCGGCTTGCGTAGTACTCATAATTCCTCAGTGCGGCCAGGACTCCTGCCGAGTTCATGTGCTTCACCTCCTTGTTGTACTGGAGGGCGTTCCCATGGATGTCTGTCAACTTCCCTGCAGGAGAGCAGCACACAGTTACTGGGTAGCTGGGTCAGGATGCTTCAAGGGTTCTCTGGAGGACAGGATGGGGCAGTGTTGAACCCCAGGGCTCACACTAAGCACATGTTTTACTACTGAGCTATGTCCTAACCCACTCTAGTTATTCTTTAATGACTCTGTAGAATGTTTGTCCTGGGGATTGAAACTATGGTTTCATGCACACTAGACAAGCACTGTACCACTGAGCTACATCCCCAGCCCTTTTTGTTTTTATTTTTGAGAACAATTCTGAGTTGTCCAGGCTTGACCATTTTTTGTTTTTTTTGTTTTTGTTTTTTTTTAATTTATTCTTCTTTCATATATTACATCCAGATCACAGTTTCCTTTCCCTTCTCCCAACCTGGTCCCCTCTCCCTTTTTTAAATAAGATCTCACCATAAAGTCCTGGCTGGCTTGGAACTTAGTAGGTAGCCCAGGCTAGCCCTGAACTTACAGTGATCTTGGCTGTACCTCAGGAGTTCTAGGATTACAGGTCTGTTTCACCCCAATATCCTCTTGCCTCCCTCCTGTCTTCAGAACTAGAGACTGAACCAAGTGCCCCCCGTATGCCAAATGTGAGCTTTACCACTGAACTACAGCCATATGCTCTTAGGTTGCATTTCTTTCTTCTTCTTTATTTATTTTTAAATATATATTTATTAGAGTTAGGGTTAGGAAAAATAATATTTATATGCATAGTGTTTTGCCTGCATGTGTGTATCGTACACTGTAGCATGAATCCTAATTGGTCTTAATAATAAAAACCCGGAGTCAGATATTGAGGTAAATGCTGAAAGATCAGAGAAGCAGAGCAGCCAGTCACTAGAGAGACTTCTTACCTCTGCTGAATCCTCAGACTGAAAGGGCCCAGTTCCTGTCTCCATCCTGCCTTATCACTTCCTCTCTGTGCTCAGTCATATCACTTCCTGTTTCCTCCTCCCAAGTGCTGGGATTAAAGTGAGTGCCATCACTGCCTGGCTCCTAGTGGCTAGCTCTGCACTCTGATTTCCAGGCAAGCCTTATTTGTTAGAGCACAAACAAAATATCACCACAGTACACCATATGAACCTAGTGCCCTTGAAGGTCAGATAAGGGCACCATATCCACTGGAACTGGAATTACAGATGGTTGTGAGCCATTGTGTGGATGCTGGGATCTGAACCTGAGTCGTCTCCAAGAACAACCAGTGCTCTTGACCACTGAACCTCTCTTTAGCTATGCAATTGAATTTCTTGGTATCAATCTCTCTTACTATACAGTGTACTTCCCAAAATGTTTTCAGTCTGTCTGTCTGTCTTAGTCAGGGTTACTACTGCTATGATGAAACACCATGACCAAAAGCAACATGGGGAGGAAAGGGCTTATCTGGCTCACTTACCTGAATCACAGTTCACTGAGGGAAGTTGAGGTAGGAACTCAAACCAGGTAAGAACCTCTGGAGGCAGGAGTTGATGCAGAGGCCATGGAAGGGTATTGCTTACTGGTTTTCTTCCCATGGTTTGCTCAGCCTGTTTTCTTTTTTTTGGTTTTTCGAGACAGGGTTTCTCTGTGTAGCTTTGCACCTTTCCTGGAACTCACTTGGTAGCCCAGGCTGGCCTCGAACTCACAGAGATCCGCCTGGCTCTGCCTCCCGAGTGCTGGGATTAAAGGCATGCACCACCACCGCCCGGCTCAGCCTGTTTTCTTATAGCACCCAGAACCACCAGCTCTAGGATGATACCATCCACCATGGGCCCTCCCCATCAACCACCAATTAAGAAGATGCCTTACAGGCTTGCCTCTAGCCTGATCTTATGGAGACATTTTCTCAATCAAGGCTCCCTCCTTCAGTGACTTTAGCTTGTGTCTGGATGACAATAAAACTAGGGCCTCATACATACCAGTCTGGTGCTCTACCATGGAGGACCTCCTACATGCCAGCCTGGTGCTCTACCATGGAGGACCTCCTACATGCCAGCCTGGTGCTCTACCATGGAGGACCTCCTACATGCCAGCCTGGTGCTCTACCATGGAGTTATACTCTATCCCCATCATCTATTTTAAAAGATAGGGTCTTGTATTAAAAAAAAAAAAAATTCGTTCATTCTGTGTGTGTGTCTGTGTGTGTCTGTGTGTGTGTGTGTGCGTGCGTGTGCGTGTGTGTGTGTCAGCAAAAGTCAGAGGGGGCATGTCAAAGCTGGAGTTACAGGTGGTTGTGAACCACCAGATGTGGGTGCTGGGAACTGAATTCATGTCCTCTGGCCAAGCAAGAAGTGCTCTGAGTTTCTAAGCCAGGGTGACATAATGAGTCCCCAGGCCAGCAAGGGACACAGTGAGACCCTCTCTTAATGAAACCAACAAACAGCAACAACAACAAAATAAGAGTTTGATTAACTCTATGAAGATGAAATTCCATTCTTACTAAAGACTATAAACTAAAGAAAATTAGGTTTGTTGAAACATCCTTGCTGACATAAAGATGATGCGTTTGGGCGGATCATCTCTAGGCTTCCGTCCAGCATCTACAGCCTAGGAAGCTCGGGGAAGAATGTTAACTGACGGCTGGAGAGATGGTTCAGCAGCTAAAAGGGTTCATGGCTGCTCTGCCAGAGGATGTGGGTTGATTCCCAGCAACCACATGGAAAGCTTATGGCCATCTGTGACTCTAGTTCTAGGGGATCCAACACCCTCTTCTAGCCTCCAAGGGCACCAAGCATGCATGTGGTACACAGACATATTTCTAAAAAACTGGCCATTGCTAAATAACAGACATATATGCAGAACAAAACACCCATACACATAAAATTACAAAAAAAATTACTGAAATATAATACCTGAGTACAATACAAAAACCAGAATTCTCCAAGATAGCTGGACTCACCTCCCACAGCATGTAAGATAACTTCTGGGGCACAAGTATCCCACTTCTTACAGCCAGGACTTGCAAATACATAAGCAGAGGCTTTGCCTTCAATCAGCTGGATGATCTGTAAGGTGGAAAGTAATAATTACCTCCAAGCTGCCAATAGGAAAAACTGCTGATGCCCATTGAGGACATTTCATCAATTCCTGTCAGACTTAGACTAAAGCCCTAAGCAGATTAAAAGATACCAGCATTATAAAAAATTAAACATGTGAATAATAATACATGGTAATCTAAAGGGAAAAAATATGACCAAATAAGCCACAATCTATAGTCCAAGTTAGATTAAGTTTTCTTATTCCCATGGTTTTTCTGTTTTACTATAATAGAAATACATATTCACTACTGGACAAGTAATGTTTTAAAATTTCTAAAAAACTGGCCATTGCTAAATAACAGAGAACTGTACCCAGCACCACAGCGGACAAGTCCAGCAGGTATGCTGCTCTGGCTAGCCTAACAAGTACTTTCAGAGACCGCAGAACCCTCACCCGTTGCTCCTTCCACGACTCCATTGTGAACCATCATTATTGATTGGTATTTCTCTGAGACAGAGGCTCCTGCAGCCCAGACTGGCCTCAAACTTGATTTATAGCCACAGATAAGCTAGGAGTCCTGATCCTCCTGTCTCCATCTCCCCAGTGCCGGGACTGCAGGTATGCAGCGCCACACCTGGCTGTGGTTTGCATTTAACGGCCTCAGTCAGTGATGGAAGACGGCAGGGCCAACAGGACGCGTCCTGGTACCTTGTTTCCTGCTCCCCCGACTCGTAGCACATTGTCAGGATTCATGGCCTCAACGCAGTCTGTGACCAGCTTGTTGCTGTGGGACCTGGTGGTTGTGATGATGTGCTTCCCAGCGGGCGCTTCTTTCAGCTGAAACCCAAAAGCACCCAAACCCAGAACTCCCCAGATGGTCCTGCCCAGCACAGCGTCCGGGCCTGCCTGTGTGAATGACAACAAAGCTCACCGTCACCAGAGAAAGATGTCAGCCACAAAGGAAACAGTCAGCCTCACTTGGCTGAAGTTACCAAGTTTGTAATATATATTTTTGAGTTACAAAAGTGAAAGCACACAATGTTTAAAATAGAAGGGCAGTGAATAGACAAAGAATTTATCCTGATGATAATTTGACTATCCTCATGACTGCTCTGGTCAACCATTTCAAAGAAAGGGGACACTTTTGTCCTCAGGAGAGTGACCCTCCTACTCTGATGGCTGTTTCTTTTGGAATCATCCACTGATGTGCCTATTAAACTGAAAATATTGAAGTTCCAGGAAATGCAACTGTGTACTGATCGATATTAGAGTACTAATGTAACGATCATATATACTCTCATTATTCAAGGAACAGTAGGAACTGCGTTTCCTAAGCGAGGATGCATTATGCTGCCACAGACACAGCAACCAGACAGGCCGATGCTAAGGAAGCTGTGTCCAGTGGAGATGGGACTAAGACTCTAATGATAAATGCCCCAATAGAACCAAATGACAGCACAATCTTAGAATCTGTGTTTTCTTTGTGGAGCTCAGAGACTTTTCCAACCACACTGCTAAATACACTTTTCATGCAGATAAAGCATATTTCAGAAAAAGTGAAATTGATGCTAACACATGAATTCCAAACTCAACAGTTTCCTATCAGCCCGGGAGGTGTACCGTGAGAAAAGGCATATGGTTCACCCAACAAGGATGTGTCAGTACATCACACTAAGTTCCTTATGCATGCATTAGCCCATCCGATACTTCAAGCAACCCCAGAAAGTAGATGTTGTTATCCTTAACAATAAGATTTAGAATCAGTTAATAAACTGACCCAGGAGCCTAGGAAGTTCCTCTCAAAATCCAGCTCATCTACGTTCAGAGCTCTTTTTGTTTCATTTTATTTTCGGAGATATGGTCTCGATATGCAGCCATGGCTAACCTGGAACTGTAATAGAAAAATTGTTTGTTCAAGACAAACCTGAGCTACATAGTGAGTTCCACGCCATCATGGGAAACACAACCAGAGTCTATTTCAAAGAGAAAGAGTCAGCTGGGTGGTGCACACCTTTAGTCCCAGCACTCAAAGCAGGCAAATCTTTGTGAATTCAAGGTCAGCCTGGTCTACAGAGTGAGTTCCAGGACAGCCAGAGCTATACACAGAGAAACCCTGTCTCGAAAAACAAACAATCAAAATGAAAGGAGTTCATATTGCCTTTGTGAATCAAGAACACAAGAGGGCCGGCCTGAGGACCTGGTGTCCTGCTCTCCCCTAGGCTCCTGATCTGAGGTGTCCTATTCTTTCCTGCAAAGGTTCTACAGGGAGGCCAGCGCTTGTCCTTCCAGATGAGGGGTTACTATTAACTCTGGGTAAGAAGCTAGTTCCAACATAAAGACAGATGGAGTTTCATGGTATTTTCACATGTCAGTACTTACTAGAATCAAAAATAAACTTTGTTGTTCAGTTTTTTACCTTGCTCAAGAGAGCAATAGAGAATAAAAACAGGGCTTAGAACTCACTTTGAATCCCAGCTCTGCTGTTTATGCAATGGGGGACAGTGGCAAGTTCAAGGCTTCAGTTTCCTCCTTTTCCGTGTGTGTGTGTGTGTGTGTGTGTGTGTGTGTGTGTGTGTGTGTGTGTTCCTAGGGACTGAACCCAGGGCCTTGCTCTTGCCAGGCGGGAACTCTACCACTGACCCACATTCCCAGCCCCCTTTTACTTTGTATTTTGTATTTTGTACTTTGTATTTACTTTGTTGCTGGTGGCTCTTCAGTTCACTCTGTAGCCCATGCCTCCCCAGAACTTGCAACACTCTAGCCCATCTGGGATTACAGGCCTGCACCACCAGGCCAGCTAGTATCCTTTTCTTTAATATGGACATAACCATTTCCTTAAGTTGTGTGGTGAGTATTACTGGAGACAATGCATGTGAACCCCTTGAGCATGGCGGCACAGTGACTGCCTGATGAACCTCAGCTTTGATGGCGACCATGCATCTTCAGCCCTGAACACCAGCAGCAGCCAACCTTCTGGCCTCTACCTGTTGCAACACATTTCAAGGCGTGCTCAGAGGGCAAGGAGGGCAAAGAGGACACAGCACAGGGAGACGAAGGAGAGGCGCAGAACAGGAGGAAACGAACGGGTTCACGGGAGGGACCGGGTGCCACGTGCCTGCCTCTTTCCTCCCTAGCACAGGAACCAGAACCCTAGCTGTTTCTCACCTTCGCTTTATTCCTCTGTCCCCTCAACTTCTCCTTTTCATTGCTCTGTGGAAGATGAATACAAGTTTTCTAGTCTCAGAAATAAGGGATGAAATCATTAACAATTCCTAAGTACTTACATCTCTATTTTTGATAAAAGGGGCCATGCATACCTTTTTTCTATGAATTAAATATCCTTCTTTTAAGGAATAGGGCTAAACTCACAAACCTGTGCCCAAGTATAATCCAGTACAGACAGCAAAGCCACTGTCAGGATTAACACCGGGCGTTTCATTCTGACTCAACTAACAATGTAGAGGCACTCTGGGAAACCCCAAGAAATAATCAAATTTCGAATCCCGTCCGCAGCAGGAATAAACAAACTTACATTACACCTAAACATGAAGTCTGTTCTCACATCAGACATGCAGAAGAGATAGCCCCCACTCTGGTTAGTCTGTTTTCCAAAGTTCATCAAGTTCATATTAATATGAAACTTTAAATATTGTACTTCAATAAAATTTAATGATAGATCCTTGCCCTGAAATTACACTGGTCTCTCGTTTCTAAAGGAGACAGTTTCTCTGAAGTGCAGCAGGAAGTCAAAGCAGGTTGGAAGAAACAAGAGTCAGAGGAAGGGGCTACAAGCATCATTGGCTGGCGACCTGGACTGGCAGTGATCCAGATACTGCGCAGCATTACCTGGGAAGCAACATGGCTAGCATCTGTTCTTTGTTGACAAGGTTCATTTCTTCAGTGTGCTTCAAGAACTACCTGTAAACCAGGTGTCTTGATGACCACGCTAATCAAGAACCAAACGGGTAATTTGCAAACTATTGCAACGAATCACAAATATGTAAAAAGTATAATGCACACAGTCTATTTGCCCACATCTACATTCCTGGCCCCAATAGCCCTTCAGAAAGTTCTAGTTCACTAGGTGAACAGCAGCCTGGGAAGCTGTACCTTGAGAAGCCCCACCCCCCCAAGTGGCTGCTGTGCAAATGAGTGAATGAGTGAGATAGCAAGTGGACTGGAAGGCGTCTGGACTCATTAGACACTGTAACTATGTAACTAATATTAGTGCCCTTGGTAGCAGTACCTGGTAGTTGTAATATGGCTGGTTGATGATGCCTGCGATGGCCTTTCCTTCATAAGCAATCCCAATAAGAACCGTTACATTGTCAAGAAGACCTATGAAGGAAGGAATTAAGCACGTCACTCTCTCACGTTGTGGTTTACCACCACTACATCCAACACGCAGCTGCTAGTCTCATTATTATTATTATTATTTTATTGTTTGTTTTTTTCCAGACAGGGTTTCTCTGTGTAGCCCTGGCTATCCTGGAACTCATTCTCTAGACCAGGCTGGCCTCGAACTCCTGCCTCCTGAGTGTTAGGATCAAAGGCGTGCGCCACTACCCCTGACTGCTAGTTATTTTTGCAGTAGAGGTAGGGGATCTGCAATGATTCTCCCATGGACAACCCTACTTGAGGCAAATGCAAAGCTCTAAGAGCTGGACAGAGACAGAAATGGGAAGTACAGCTGCTAAACTGAATGGACAGCCACGACCACACTTTCCTTAGTGCAGTCTGTAAACCTGTTAATACCACGGTGGCAAAGCCATTTACAGATTCCTCACTCCAAGGAGCCCCGTCCACTGTGCTCTCCTCACCTGCTGGATCAGACTGCTATCCCTGAATCCCTGCCCAGACTCACTTTCAAGCCTCTGGCAGGCATCGAAGTCTAGGGATATCTCACGGCACTGGATCACCTAGTGGATTGTAACTTGCAGGACTCCCCTTCCCTGAGCCAGTGGTTAATCAACGCTCCAGGATGACTTCCCTGTTTCTCAGTGGGCTTCAGAGAGGTTTTCAGTACACATACACACACACACACACACACACACACACACACACACACCATACTTATGTGCTTCTCTCTCTCTCTCTCTCTCTCTCTCTCTCTCTCTCTCTCACACACACACACACACACACACACGCACGCACCCTCCCTAGAGTACATATGCATGCACCATACTCACAGACACATTCACACATGAAATATGTGTGCCATATACACATTCATGTGCACACACATGCACACGCTCATACACACACTCAACAGACATAATCATAGCACATATGTATCACGTACACATTCACATACTGACACACAGTCACACACACCCTCACGCAGTACCTATGCGTGTTCCACACACACTCACATAGTATATATGCATGCTACACACACTCACGTAGCAGTCACATCTAGTCACACACCCTCACACAGCACATGTGTGTTCCACACACACTAACACAGTATATATATGCATGTCACACACACACACACCCTCACACTCCACACATGCACACTGACACACTGAATACACTCAGTCACTACCATTCTATCTCATCCAAGGGCCAAGAACATTTTATCCAGCAGTTCTAAGAAATCTCCCGGAAGCTGGGAAGCAACAGAAGAAAACCTAAGTATGGCGATCTCTCCGGGGAGTTACTGTTGTCGAGAGACAGTCTCACACTGTCTCGTTATCTCAGCCTGACCTGGAACTCACTGTGTACCTCACTCAAGCTGGCCTCAGACGCAAAGCAGTCCTCCTGCCTCAGTGTGCTGAGATTACAGGTGTGAGCTATCACACAGCTCCTCCTGACTTTTATGCCTCTGGTTTAACTTCAATGCTTTCTGGGTTTTCTCACCTCTGGTAACCTCAGATGAGGGAGAGTGAGGGGGATGCTGTGGGACTGAGATGAGGGAGAGTGAGGGGGATGCTGTGGGACTGAGATGAGGGAGAGTGAGGGGGATGCTGTGGGACTGAGATGAGGGAGAGTGAGGGGGATGCTGTGGGACCAGGTGTGGTGGAGCCGGGGCAGCACAGCTATACTCAGCCCAAGAAAACATGGTTTCAGCACAGTCCCTGGGGTAAGAAGGTTTACAGTGATGGAGTCTCCCACATGGGGACCCAAGAACTGGAACTGGTAGAGTATGTAGGGTGGTATCTGAAGATGAACTCTTCCAGTTAGCACTCAGGTATGACAGCAGACAGAACACAGCAGCTCTTTATCTGACACATTCATGTGTCACTGCCTGGCCTCAGCGCTGTACATGGCGCTGAGATACTGGCGAAGAGATACTGACCTTCGGTATATTCCTTGGTGCCATCTAAGGGGTCAACCCAAACCACAAGCTGCCAAATAAAAATAGAAAAGAGAGGACATATCCATATCAAGTATGTAAAATTCAGAGAATGAATAGATTAAAAACATCCCCTTTTAATATGTTTGAAGACATTATTATGGATGACTTAAGTCAACATCCTCAGCTTTGTGATCATAAAAAAAAATCCCAAAGCTGCATAATCATGGAGTAAGCACACACATTTAAAGTAAACAAAAGGCTGGTTTCACATGTTTTATAGCACAGTTGATAAATACTGGCTGTCTCTTGAACACTAAGAACAATGTCATGGACTCACACAGCTCTAGATGGCGCTACTGGGAAAAAACTGCCACAAAGCCCTGAGAATACTTTGCAGTATCTAAGTTTGTTACTCATTTTATGTGTATGTGCAGACTTTTTTTTTTTTTAGTGTTTTGAGACAGTGTCTCTCCACGTAGCCCTAACTATCCTGGAATTCATTATGTAGACCAGGATGGCCTCAAACTCACAAATCCACCTGCCTTTGCCTCTCAAATGCTGGGATTCAAGGCATGTGTCACTATGCCAGGCCTGTACATGATCATTTAAAACATGATAACCCTGTCTCAAAAAACCAAAAAAAAAAAAAAAAAAAGAGGATAAGAGAACCATTATCTCTTTTTTGTTATCTTTTTTTTTTTTTTTTTTAGAGGAAATAGCAAGTCCCTTCTTTTTTTAATTTTTTTTTTATTATGTATACAATGTTCTGCCTGCATGTATGCCTGCAGGCCAGAAGAGGGCACCAGATCTCATTACAGATAGTTGTGAGCCACCATGTGGTTGCTGGGAATTGAACTCAGGACCTCTGGAAGAACAGCCAGTGCTCTTAACCGCTGAGCCATCTCTCCAGCCCATGGTTTGGTTATCTTAAGGACATGTCACAATAACCTAAGAGAATGGAATGGCTCATATAATGGGCACTAGACAAAAAAGAAATCCCTCTTGCTTAGGACTTTCAACACGATTGAGAATATCCTCCCATACCCAGCCAGTAAGCTGGCTATGAATTTCTGAGAACTCCTGATATCATGTCTCATTATTTTTTTTATCCTTTTTCTCACAGAATAGAATTTCTTCCTCATAGTAATTATTCTGTAAGTGCAATGTTAAATAATTCAAAACTTGGATCCCCTGGAGCTGGAGTTACAATGTGGTTGCTGGGAACTGAACCTGGATCCTTACCAAGAGCAGCCAGGGCTCTTAACTGCCAACTCATCTCTCCAGCCCAAGTGAGAAGACGTTTATGGTTTTTCTAGAATGACCAGCCCCACTGCCCACACAATGCTTTGTTACCAAATCTACTGAACAGCAAAGGAGACTTTCTTACTAAAAATGCTTTTAATAATGGTTTCAGAGAGCAGAGGAGACCTACAGGAGAGGACGGTGAGCTGGGTCTGCCACGTGTCCATGTGGTCCTGCTCTTTCTGCTGGCTCTGAAGGACTCCGTGCCTGACTGCCACACTTGAAACCACACATTTTCCCTCTTACAGACAAACTGCATTTCCTTCACAATGGCCGCAGACCCAGACTAACAGGGAGTATAAGCCATAAAGATGGCCCTTACGGGGGCTGGAGAGATGGCTCAGTGGTTAAGAGCATGTACTGCTCTTCCTGGGGCTCTGAGTTCGATTCCCAGCACCCACATCAGGTGGCTCACAGCTGCCTGCAACCCTGGCTCCAGGGTATCTGACACCTCAGACATCTGTGGGTATTTGCACACATGTGTCATGTGCATATACCTCCCAACACATAATTAAAATAATAAAAATAAAAAAAACCCAATAAACAAAAAGATAGGCCTTACGTCTTCCTCCTTAATAGCGCTGTACTGCGATGGGCACGGCTGCTTCAGGATTTCCTCCCACTGCCCGTCTTCAATCAGTTCTTGATCCACTTCCCCGGGAGGCAGGTCCTGCAGCAGAGATGGGATGACACTGCTGAAGCGGTTTGTTCCCACAATGCATCGCATCCCTGCCACAAATGCAGCAGCTGGGTCCTAGCCACTGTTCCCCCTTATGCCCAGACGTTTAGGGCAAACCTAGTGTGACACCAGCAGGAGCTGGAGACAGTGAGGAACTGGGATTTCCCTGGAAGCTTCTACCCTGAGCTTGAAATGTGGGCACCAGGAAGGGGCCTCCCCCACAGAAAGTCTCCCAGTTCTGATGACTTAACCTCACAGCTGCATCCTAGCCTCATTTAAACCATGATTCAGGAATGTCTAGAAGGAACCCAAAACCCTTTTCTCTTATAAATAAATCCATTTTCCTTTACACATGTGTTTCCCAATTTCTTTGGGAATGCTAGGATACTAAGGTAGTGGGTTATGAACCTGGGTGTCTAGTCACATTAGGACTTGGGATGCAGCTCAGTGGTTCAGCAGTTGCCCAGCATGTATGAGACTGGGTATAAACCCAAGCACTCCAAAAGGGGCGATGTGAGTGAGGACGAAAAAGAGCAACAAAATTTCCTTATGGAGCCTGGTACACCTGTAACCCCAGCACTCGATTGGCCAAAGCAGGAAGAACTCAAGGCCAGCCTGGGCTCCATAACGAGACCCTGTCAAACAAACGCCAACACTAAAATTAGAAACAAGGCGCTTCTTGTTTGCAGAGAATATGATGCTTTACACAGCAGACCCTAACGACCAGAAAACTAGAATTGACCAACGCTTTCTGCAAACTGGCAGGATACAAACAACGTGCTTTTTTATACCAATAGCAAATAAACAAAGGTAGAAATCAGGGAAACAATCCCAGTCATAGGAGTCTTGATAAATAAGCAAAATACTCCAGAGGAAACCTGAGGAAGGAGGTAAAGGAACTCTACAATGAAAACTTTAAAACCAAAGAAAATCCCAGGCCTGGTTGGAATGAGCCTGTAACTCCAGCACCTGGGAGACAGAAGCAGGCGGACCTCTATGAGTTCAAGGTCAGGCTGGTCTACATATTGAGTTCCTGGCCAACCAAGGCTTTATAGTGAGATTCTGTCTCAAAAGACTAAATCTCTGTAGAAAGAAATCAAGGCAGAGATTAGCAGATGAAAGGCCTCTCATGCTCATGGATTGATAGAATTAATGACATAAAAATGATCATCCTAGCAAAACCAATATACAGATTCAATGCAATTGCAATCAAAATCACCATGGTTTTCTTCACAGAAATAGAAAAACAAAATCTTAAAACTCAAATGGAAACACAAAGGAACCCAGAGGGCCAAAGCAATCCAGAACAAAACTAACAATGCCAGAGGCATCACCATACCTGACCTCAAATGATACCACAGAACCACGGTAACAAAAAGGGCATGCATGGTACTGGCACAGAAACAGACGTGTAGATCAGTGGAATGGAACAGAAACCCCATCTCATACAATCACAGCCACCTAATTTTTGACAAAGACACTAAAAATGCACACTGGAAGAAAGTGCATCTTTGAAAAATTGTGCTGAGAAAACTGGATGTCTACACATAAAAGAATGAAACTCGACCCTTCCCTCCTGCCTTGAACAAAAATCAACTCCAAGGGCTGGAGAGCTGGCTTTCTGCTCTTCCAGAGGATTCAGGCTTGATCTCCAGCACCCACATGGCAGCTCACAACCATCTATAACTCCAGTTCCAGGGGATCTGATGCCTTCTTCTGGCCTCCACAGGTAAAAGGCTCACATGTGGAGTAGCAACATCCAGGCAAGCAAGACACATATGTGCATGTGTGTGCACACACACACATACCCCAAACAAACAAAAACACTTTTAAAAAAATTCTGCATGCCAGCCGGGCAATGGTGGTGCATGCCTTTAATCCCAGCACTCAGAAGCAAAGACAGGTAGATCTCTGAATTTGAGGCCAGCCTTGCCTACAGAGTTGAGTACCAGGACAGCCAGGACTACACAGAGAAACCCTATGTCAACAAACAAACAAACAACAACAAAAATGGGCTGTAGAACTGAACTGAGAATTCTCAAAAGTATTACAAATGAATAATAAACATTTTTAAAAGTGTTTAAACCACAGCATAAAAAGAACTACAAATTAGAGCTACTTTGAGATTCCAGCTTGTCCCAGGCATAAGGGCTATCATCGAGAAATTAAAAGAAATATATGCTGGTGAGGATGTGGAAAAAGAGGTAGTTCTTCACTGTTGGTGGGAGTGTAACCTAGTGCAGGAGAAAGAGGTACTTCTTCACTGTTGGTGGGAGTGTAACCTAGTGCAGGAGAAAGAGGCAATTATTCACTGTCGGTGTGAATGTAACCTAGTGCAGGAAAAAGAGGTACTGTAGTGGGTAGCCATTCCAGCTTTGATCTGGAAGTTCCAACCCCCATTGAGGCTTTGGTAACTATCACACCTACAAGGCGGGGCCAAGAGAGGACACTGAAGACCCAAGATCCGGATGCGCTGCTTCTCTTGTTTCCTGGACCCCAGACGCTAGAGGTAGACCCAGGAGAGTTCTCCAGAGAACACCGCCGGACAGTGCTGCGTCTTTCCCAGAACCCGCAACCTACCTATCCCTTCATTTGTAAGTTACGCCACTAAATAAATCTCCCTTTTAACTACGTGGAGTGGCCTTAATAATTTCACCAATATATGGCGCCCAACGTGGGGCGCCAGATCTCATTACAGATGGTTGTGAGCCACCATGTGGTTGCTGGGATTGAACTCAGGACCTCTGGAAGAGAAAGTGACCACTGTACTCTGCCAAGACAGGGTAAGATGGTCTTTCACAATTCCTGCTTCTAAAATGGTCTGTCAGATACTCTAGGCCTGTAGCCAATTTGAATGCACCAACAATGCTGAGAAACATTAGGTGACTGTCCAGGCTGCCAGCTGTCTCGGTCTACTCTTGCAAGATTCCCGAAAGTTGCTTGCATCCATCTACCATTTCTCAGGTACCATTATATTCCTTCTCAGGTCTTTGATGGGATTGAAGACTAGCAGTTATAGTTACAACTTAGTATGTATATATAATATCTTAGAACATATTATGTATATATAATATCTTAGAACATATTAAGCATTAGATTCAGGCTCTTTAGGATAGGACACCTTTTGGAATGATCTTTGTAACAAACCATTTACCTACGCTCTGTACTTCTCTGGATTTTAGTATGTGTTTCTTGATATTGTTTGCATTGGTTGTAGTTCCATCTTTCTAGGTCATTATCCCTCATTACTCCTGGACAATATTTGATAACTATTCCTTTGTATATAGTCTTGTATAAGGTTAGAACCTTCTTATTTAGACAAAAGGGGGAGATGTAGTGGGTAGCCATTCCAGCTTTGATCTGGAAGTTCCAACCCCCCATTGAGGCTTCAGTAACTGTCACGCCTACAAGGCGGGGCCAAGAGAGGACCCTGAAGACCTGAGATCTGGATGCGCCGCTTCTCTTGTTTCCTGGACCCTGGACACTAGACGTAGACCGAGGAGAGTTCTCCAGAAGGTACTTCTTCACTGTTGGTGGGAGTGTAACCTAGTGCAGCCAGTAAGGAAACCAGTGTGGAGACTCCTCAAAAATCTAGGACTAGACCTACCATACGCCCCAGCTATTCCATCTAGGAAGTGCCCAAAGGTTGGACACCCACTACTGAGAACTGACTCGTCTGTTACTGCTGCTCTATTCACAACAGCTAGGATGCATTTTTTAAAGTTGGAAGGCAGGTAAACGACCTGGCTAGGAACTGCTCCCCGTGAAACTATAGTTTATTAAAAATACCAGTGCTATGTGTGGGGTAACTCCTTGTAAGTTGGTCAGGGAGATCCTGGTGGCCCCTAAAACAATATAGGCACTTGTCATTTGTCTTGGCTATCTACTAGAGTCAGATGACAAGACCTTCCTGCTGAGGACACCACACACTTTGGTTGCATGATACAGAGAAATCAAGCTAGAAATGATCTGGAAACGTTTTCCCTGCGGACCAGCTTTCATAGCGCCAGAAGGTGCTATGAGCTGGTGGGGAGGAAAAGATCCCCAGCTGTGAACTACACACACAGTGCCTACTTGTGTGACAGTGGTGTGACTGTCATGGGAGGTAACTCCTGCTCTTGACTGAATCTGAGGACTGCTCCACTCGGGGGAGTCCATGCTTAGTTCTCTAAACCTACTCAGTGTGTGGAAACCCACTCAATGTATAAAGAGGGAGGTCATAAGCCCTAATGGGGAATTAAACTCTATGAATTTACTAAATTCACAGTGCCAAACCACCTTATAAACATAGCTAATTCCCATTCTTAGCCTTAATCAGAATCTCCTCTTTCTAGTGAACTCTGATGAAGGGTGAAATTTATGGCTGCATAATAAAACTAAGTGACAGCTGACTGGTCAGCTCTAAGAAAGACATTCACACCATCCCCCCTGAGGTTCATGAAGCTTTGCAGAAGACGGGGCAGAAAGACTGTGAGGGCCGGAAATATGGAAAAGGGCTGCAGAATGTCATCACTGGGGTAATACACAGCCAGTGCAACCATGCAACTCTGAACAACTACAGATGACTGCACTGGCCGTGAAAACGGATGGGCCCATCAACAGCTGAGCAGATGGAAGAGGGATATAGGCCGCTCCTTCATAGCTGAATTACGTCCTACAGACAGATTCAGGGGAAGGGGAAGCCACTGCCTTCCGTGGTGGACCACTTGTGACCAGGCTCTGAGGGATGGTCCCCATTAAACAGTCACACAGATGGCACTGGTTAAACTAAATGGGAGACCGAACCAAACCAACGTCATGAATTGGGAAAGGGACAAGTCGGGAGTGAGGGGGCTGGAAGGGGTGGGAGGGGAATTCAAGAGTGTGGGAAGTAACCAGAACGTATTATATACATGTACTAACTTGTCAAAGAACTTAATAAAAAAACAAAACCAAAACATGTTCTGTTCTCTCACTTCTAAGTATGCAAGTCTGATTTCTGAAGTGAAAGATCAGTAAACCAACAAAAACAAAACCCATTCTATCTCAAAGTTTCAGAATTTTGCCAACTCTTAAAATTTAACTTTTGATGCCGGGGCTCAAACCCAGGGCCTCACACGTGTGAGCCACACGGTCTTATTCCTGAGCTGTCCACTCACCTCCAAGCCTCACCTCCAGCAGGCAGTGTTCTACCACTGAGCCTAACTTACGGTTCTAACAATGTATAGTCACTACAATGGAGACCGTGTCTCCCATCACTAAGAACAGAGACTTAGCCTACAAGTGGACCGAAATATAAAGTCAGATTACTTCCTCTAAGGAAAATGATCACTTCTGTGTTCGAACACTAGCTCTGATGCTAAGACTGTAACCGTGACATGTGATTCAAGAGCACGCCAGTTATGAATTGACGTGCCATGGTGACTCTTACCTCCTCCCCTATAATTGTCAGCCTAGGGAACTTCCGTGCCAGGGAAGAGCATATGCTCATCTGTACCAAGCGGTCTGCTTTGGTCTGCAGGTCTGTGGCTGAGGTCTGTAACAAAGAATGCAAATCTCAATAGAAATACCATCAGGGATAAATGATCTTCCCACTCCCAAGTGCACAGTACCCATATCATTTACACTACATTTTCAGATTTCAGATTCACGGAGCTTAGCCCCAAATGAATCAACTAGTCATATCCCCTGCTGCTTCTCAGAGAATTAACCATGATTAAGACGGGGAAGTGAAGCTGGGTGGTATTGCATGACTGTAATCTCAGTACTTGGAAGGCTGAGGCAGGAGGATTGCCATGAATTTGAGATCAACTTGCCCTACAAGTATACCAATAAATAAACATAATTTAGAAACACAGAGTGTTCGTATATGTGTTGATGGAGATCAAACCCATACCTTATGCATGCTGAGCAAGCACTCTACCACTGAGTTATATTACCAGCTCCAGAATGCTTCAAGTTTGCAAAGGTGCTATTAAATTATTTGGAATGTGCTGGGTGGTGGTGGTGCACACCTTTAATCCCAGCACTCGGGAGGCAGAGCCAGGTGGATCTCTCTGAGTTTGAGGCCAGCCTGGGCTACAGAGAGAGATCCAGGAAAGGCTCCAAAGTGACACAGAGAAACCCTGTCTCAAAAAACCTAAATAAATAAATAAATAAATAAATTGGAATGTTTTCTTATCTAGTTGAGAAATTCTTTTATAAGATTCTAGTTACCAACCTTCTTCATAGGCTAAGAGACAGGAAACTACCAGTGTGGCGTTACACATTTTTTAGAATTTCATACTTGAAAAGCAGAAGCAGCAGGTTCACCAGAGGTCCTAGTATAGCCTCGTCTACACAATGAGTTCCAAGCCCCCATAAGTCCTGTGCCAGCCTACTCTACACAGTGAGTTCCAGGCCAGCCAGGGCAGCATAATAAGACCTTATTATCTCAAAGCCAAAACAAACAAACAAAAGAAATAAATTTACACTGTTCCAAAGTGAAGCTGAATATTCTATCATCAGTGTATGAAGAGCATCCTCTATAACTCTCCCCCCGACCCTCCCACCCCCCCAGCCCACCCCTGTAATGCAAGAGTTCCTGAAGATGATTCATTAATGCATCAGAAAGAATTTCTGGGGTTTTTTGGGGGGTGGTAGTGGTGGTGGTGAAGATGGAGATGGGGTTGAGGCAGGGTCTCATATAGCTCAGGTTGGCCTTGAACTCACTATATAGTGGAGGCTGGCCTAGAACTTCTGAACCTCTTGTCTTCATCTCCTAGGTGCTGGGACAACGGCTTTCTGGCACCACATGTGGCTTTAATAGCTTTGAATAACAAATACTTATTTAAAAATCAGATTTTCTCAAACATGTTGTATGTTCTAAGGTTGCATGGTTTTGTAGGGAATAGATTAGGAACTGTTCTGGAGTGGACTTCATCATATATACAAAGACCTTGAATGAAGTATGGAGTTACTTTCTTTTTTCTTTTTGGTTTCTCCGTGTAACATTCCTGGCTGTCCTGGAACTCCCTATGTAGACCAGGCTGGCCTCAAACTCAGAGAGATCCACCTGCCTCTGCCTCCGGAGTGCTGGGATTAAAGGCGTGAACCACCACGCCCGGTTTGGAGTTCTTTTCAAAGCAGATGTTGAAAGGAAGGCTCTGGTGAAGTCCATCATTTTACCGTTACTTGGTCTAGACTATGACATTCTTTACTACTGTGAAGAACAAACACTGAGTGCAGAAACAGACAAGATGGCGTACCTTCTGCACGATGCCCAGGTCTCCTTCAGCAATGACACATCTGACTATGGTTCCTGCCTTCTGAGCAATAGAATATGCTGAGGCCACCAGTCGCATCAACACAGTGTGGCTGGAAGCCATGATGAGCCTTGAAAGAAAGGAGAAAAATATCTTGTTACTTTAGAGACCAGCTACTAGTTTCAATTAGTTGAATTCAAGACAACACATATTTACTGAATGCCTAGGGCTGCCTCATTTAACTACATAGGGTCTTTTTTTAAAAACAAAAAACAAAAAACAGTGTTTCTCCGTGTAGCCCTGGCTGTCCTGGAACTCATTCAGACTGGCCTCAAACTCAGAGATCCGCCTGCCTCTGCCTCCCAGGTTCTGGGATTAGGGGCCTGCATGACCACTGCCCTGCTACTACATAGGTTCTTTAATAAATACACACTAAAAAAGACTTGGAAGAGACACAGTTGTGGTGTTAACTCTTTCAGTACACCCTGTAACACTCTCTCTTAGCAAATAAAACATTTCAAAGCCTGGAGAAATGAACTCAGCAGGTGAAAAATTTTGAGTGTGAGGTGTGTAACATGAAAAGTAGAAGTCTTAGGAGCTAAAACTATATTATGTAACATCTGCCCTTAATCAGCTGATATTTTGAACACTAGAGCTGATAAGTGCAAGAGAGGGGTGAGCAGCGTAAAGGACTTGGGTGTCCACATAGGGTAAACTGCAAAAAAGAGGAATTGGGCTGTAGCTCAGTGGCAGAAAACTTGCTTTGTAGTTCAGTTCAGCCTATCAGGGCCCTGCATGCAAACTCTAGCACTGTTTAAAAACAAACAAAAACTGCATGCAATTGCAACTACGTAGCCCTGACAGGTCTAGAACTCCCTGTGGAGAGCAGGTGGATTTAAACTCACAAGAGAGCCACCTGCCTCTGTCTCCTGAGTGCTGGGCCTCCCTACTCATTCTGTTTATCTGACAGTCTCACTATGTGGTCCAGGCTGGCCGCAAAGTACTAATAATCCTCCTGCCTCAGCCTTCTGAGCACAGGGATGACAAGTATATGCCATCAGGCCTCGCTTCAACAGAAAGATGTAAAAAGGACACTCTGAAGGGCCATCCTTGTGGGGCCAACTGAGGTGTTAGCTATACTGTATTCCAGCCTGGTATCTTCCCTCCCATTTCCTTCCTCTTCCTTCTACAAGTGACTTCAACAACACTCCCTAGAAAAGCCTGCTGTACTATATTTCTGTCTCCAAGGGCTTGAGGCAAAAAACTCTCAGGCTACCCAGTGTTCGAACACATACAAAATACAAAGCCTTGGGTTCAATTATCACTACAACAAAACACAAAAACAAGGCAGAGTTGGTGGCCTGGACCAGTATGAAATCCTAGCACTCAGAAAGCTGAGGCAGGAGGATCCTCAGATGCAGACCAGCGTAGGCTATATAGTAAGTTCGAGGTCAACCTGGCTAAATAAAGATACATTATTTCCAACAACAACAACAACAAATACAACAACAGCAAAAACCTTTAAAACTTAAAACAAACAAAAGCTTTTCCAACTCAAAATCAAATCAGGTTGACATGCCTTTACTTAGGTCAAGCAGTGCATGATTATTCCTTATCCACAGGGGCAAACCCATTTCCATCGCCAATTTCTGATGGAATAGCTGACTCCACATACCTTTAAATCCACCTGCATCCTTTTCTGTTGCCTCTGATCTAATCACAAGAGTTAAGAACATAAATGGGCAATAAACAAATATGGGAAAGCTCTTAAAAGATGCAGTTGAGGGGCTGGAGAGATGGCTAAGTGAATAAGAGCACTGGCTGCTCTAGCAGAGGACCCAGGTTCAGCTCCCAGCTTCCACAAGGCAGTTCACAAGTGTCTGTAACTCCAGTTCCAGACCAGTTCCTCTTTTGGCATCTGAAGACACCAGGCATGCATGTGATTCACAGGCTTACACGCAGGGGAAACACTCATACACATAAGATAATAAAGTAAATATTAAAAAGAAAAGAGGAAGAAGCCAGATGGTTGTAGTACACGCTTTTAATCCCAGCACTCTGGAGGCAGAAGCAGGTGGATCTCTAAAAGTTTGAGGCCAACCTGGTCTACAGAGTGAGTTCCAGAGCAGCCAAGGTTACACACAGAAACCCTGTATCGAAAAATGAAAAAAAAAAGGCGGGGGGGAGTGTAATTGAAACTGATGTGCAGCACTGAAAACCATTTTTGTGGCCAATAGATGTCCGGAGTTAAAATGAAAATAAAATGGCAAATAAAAAAAAATGGCTATCCATGTGGTATATCTTATATTGTAATCAAGCTATGTTGATTTCTTGACATACTAGGTTTTGCAGGTGGAATAAAGTAAATTATGATCATTACCAATTCAGGAACACCACAAATAAAACCCAGAAGCAATAGTTTAGGAAAACGTTTCACTGAACAGCCATCTATCTAATGTACTTTGAACTGGAAGGGTAGATCCAGGTTACTAACCTTACCCAGCACCTTTTCTGGGGAAGGGGGTGCTGGGAAATCACATCTGAGGCCTCACCAGGCAAGTTCTTTCTCACCGAGCTACCCTCGACTCGCCACATGCCTAAATGCTGACTAGAGTCTAACATGTGGGAGTGGCGACAGAGAAGTAATTTTCTCTCACTGGAACTTTTCCTAGATATCATTTACCCTTAATCCAGTTCAGTAATCATTTGAGCCTTGTTAGGCTTCGGGCACGACTAATCCACATCCTCTCAAGCTCGCCATATATACGCAGACTTTTCTTCTTCCAACGGAAAATTTCCCGGCTGTCTGCTAGCTACCTTACTCAATAAATGCACCCTATGTTTATGAACCACAATTTGAAGAGAGCATCAGTTTGTAAGATATAAGAATAGCAATATGACTACCCCTTCAGGCCCTAATATTTTTCTCACCATAGTTTTTAAAGAAATATATAGTTTTGATTCTTGGTATAAAGAAAAAGAAAAAAAATTATCAAAACACACAATGTGTAAAGGAGATCTTTATTAGCCTTCTCATGTCTCCCCAGCAACCCAGGGGGAAGTTTTGAAGTGACACGTGACTGAAGAACAAGGCTAAGGCTAACCATAAGTTAACTTCCTTATAGCAGCTCAGAAAACTCGTCCACCTTTCTCTGAGTCTTCCCTGAGCACTTCTTCTGGGAACATGACCTTTCAAAAGCTTAGCTAAAAAAACAGCGCGATGGCTAACGACAGACTTTGGAGTCAGCTGCCTGTGTCCACATCCTAGGTATGTTAGCTTCCGGAAAGCCGCCCAACTCTCCATCCTTGAACTTCTAAGTGGGAAAACCGCACTGATTAGTAGAGGGTTGCTGTGATTATTAAATAAGTACGACATGGAAGGCACTGAGACTACAGACAAGCACCAAACAACACTGGCTAGAGATGTTTCCGACATTTCCTTTGTTCTGGCTACAACAGGAATACACGGGAGTGCTAAAAACAAAAGGTGAGGGGCTAGAGAGATGGCTAACGGTCAAGGGCACACAGAGGTCAGACCCCCGGAACCCAGGTAGAGCAGCTTACAGACTTTTGTAACTCCTCTTCTGGCCTCCATGGGCACCTGCACTCATGAGTACATACCCACATTAGGACACACAGGCACAAACATATAATCTAAAGTAAAATCGAAACATCTCCATGGGCTCACACGTCCGAATGGATACTTTCTCACTGTAGGGAGAACTTTTAGGAGGCCCGGCCTAGTGAGAGGAAGGGGCTCCCTGGATGGTGGGCCAGTACTGACACCTGCTCCACTTGCTCTCTGTTCAGACTCTCTGCTCCCAGATCCACCAACATGTAAGAAGCCACATGCAAACTTCCACCGCCGAGAATGGGGGCCAGCCACACGTCTTTCCCACCGTGATGAACTGTCTGCCCCGAAACCATCAGGTAGAATAAACGGCTTCTCCCTTAGCTGCTTCTGACTCACTGGTGAGGAAAACAACTATGACAAGCGATATTATGGCCTAGGGAGCAGCGTGGTACCTGATAGGACAGAGGTTCTTCTGCACCATGCTTTAGGCTTGGGCCTTAGAGTAAATATGAAACACAGTGAGTCAAAAGGCAATCAATCTAATTCCTATGCACGTAAGAAATCTTTACAACGCCCGCCAGCTACTCTAGAAGGATGGAACACACCAGCCAGGCACGGTGGGGGCTGTAATCTCACCACTCAGAAGCCTGGGGTTCCTGTCACTAAGAGAACTGCTCAAAGTTCAGAACAGCCTGGACCAGAGACCAAGAGCCAGGCCAGCCAGGTCTACACAGTAAGACCATCTCAAAAACAAAACAAACGAAAACAAAAAACAGCAACAGAAAGAAAAATAGCAAGGCTCAAGCGACCAGTTTCTTCTCATAGCCTTCAGGTTTAAGGGCAAAACAACAACAACAACAACAACAAACTCCTGTGTGGGGGTATTGTGTTCCCCAAAATATTGTGTATGCTAATAAATTTATCTGGGGTCAGAGAACAGGACAGCCACAATATGAAACAGAGGTTAGGCAGTGGTAGCATACGCCTTTAATCCTAGCATTCCAGAGGCAGAAATTCATGTGTTCAAGGATACACCCAAGCATGGTGACCCACGCCTTTAATCCCAGAAAGTCAGCCTTTAATCCCAGGGAGTGGTGGTAGAAAGCAGAAAGGTATATAAGGCGTGAGGACCAGAAACTAGAGGCATTTGCCCTGGAGAGGCCTTTGGCCTGGAGAAGCATGTGGCTGGTTAAGCTTTCAGGCTTCTAGCAGCAGTTCAGCTGAGACCCATTCTGGATGAGGGCTCGGGGCATCCAGTCTGAAGAAACAAGACCAGCTGA
>CABHPH010140153.1:6501-29877 GCA_902168325.1 Peromyscus nudipes
CACGCACGCACGCACGCACTAAATAGTTAAATAAATACAAGTTACTAATGTGTTGTAGGAAGAGCACGGAGCTCAAGTGTCACTTCTTTGCTCTGCTGTGTGCTTATTAGTGACCTGGAGCACTCCCTCTCCTGCCCCTTCTCTATAGATCTCAGGCTTTTGTCTTAGTAAGCAAGCGGGGCTTTGAATACTCATGTTCCTTGCATCTCTTCCTGGTGTAAGAGCAGCAGGAGCTGTAGCATCTATTGAACACTAACGATGTGCCTAGCTGTGTTCCAGGCATTTTGAATGTGGGGAGTAATGTATTTCTCACCACAGTTCCAAGATATGGGTGGTTTATCAGTCACAGATGGTAATGCAGAGACCCAGAGAAATAAAGTAGCAGAGCTGAATTATGGACCCACACTTATCAGGCTCTACAAGCCATGCCCTAGACCAGCACTTCTCCCAAGTACAGCCTCCAAATGAACAGAGCCTTTGAAGGGGACATTCAGGCTCTCTTGGCCAAAAGGAGTTTATAAGAACTTAGAGCACAGGACTCCCTTCTTTGTGAACTTCTCTCAGAACACAGTGGTTTACTCCCAGTGTGCAGTTCTGGCTTCTTTCTGTTTGTCCTGTGTTTCTCCTTATTTCATGAGGGGCATTGTTAGTAAATAGCAGATACTCTGTCCTCTTTTCTCAGTCTCTCTCAGCAGATGTGTCTTCCTATCTCTTTCTTAATATTAGTTCATAGCCACATGTTTTTTAGCCTGGTAGATTAGAAAAAAAAATCAATGGAATGTTTTTGCATTATCTTTGGCTAATAATCAATATTAAATTTCCCATTTGGTACCATGCCATTGGAAACAAAGCTCCACACATTTTCTAGCTTTTTGTGAGTTCTAAGAATTTCTCAGAGGGGCATTGAAGGGTTATAGCAAGCCCGAGCAGGGCAACCACAGACCTGAGCATGGCAAACATGGTCCTGACTGATTTTGCCTTTTGCCTTTCTCCCCCTTGCTAAACCGTTAGATTACATTTTTAAAGCTAGCCACCAAGGTCTATCCTCTTTTTTGGCCACTGATTCATTCCTGAGACTGATCACCAAGGTCCAGCTATCAAAACATCAAGGTCCAGCAATCAAAATTCATTATTTTGACTAACCTAATTTAAATACCCAATCATAGTTGCCAACACATACTAACTCATTCCTCCCCTTTTAAACCTCTTAAAATCAACACTTGCAAAACTATTTGCTGCTGTTTCTGCCTGATTCAGATTCAGCCACCTTGTCTCTTTGCCTTGCTTGATAAAGGATCTCTTTGTGTTTGGTTTGTGTTTGGAAATTGGTGTTTGGCTGTGGTCTGTGCCTAATCTGGGGTCCAGAGGGGAGCATTGTGGAATCTGCTTTGTTCCCTGTCCTGAAAATCCTCCTCTGGTCATGATGCCCCTCAAATAACTTGACCCCAAACTCCAGCTGAATTGGGCTCTGCATCAACTCTCCTCCACCAAGAAGAATTTAAGGACCTTTAGTTCAGGTTCAAGGTCAGTCTTCTTATGATGTTGTGATGAGGACTTACCCTGTGTCCTGAGTCCAAGCCCCTGTCTTATAGCCTCGTTCTGATTCTGGTCTCTCCTGTCCCAAGTCTCTGTTCAGGCCTTAAAAATCCCTTATAGAGGCTGGAGTGATGACTCAGTGTGTAAGAAATGCTCTTCCAGAGGACCTGGGTTCAGTCCCTAGCACCCACATGTTGGCTCAAAAGCATCTATAACTCCAGATCTGATCCTTTCTTCTGCTCTCCATAGAAACTGCATGCATGTGTGCACATTCATGCAGGCCAAACATGTATGTAAAAATAAGTAAATATTTAAAAATAATAATTCCCTATAATTGGGAGACTTCCCCTCCCTAGGAACTGCCATTCTTCAGTAACTATAACCTTGCAACTCTGTGGTTGACTCCTAGCTGAACCTCTGAATACCCACTGCTTCAGGAGTTGCCTCACCCCATATGCTGTTTAACACACCCAGCAAGAACTCCCAAGTCACGATCCCTGGACACTTGCTTCACTTGCTGTAATTACATTTCCTGCTATTCTGTGGTACAGGGATGGATAAGGAGAGAAGTAGAAGTTCCTATTTCCCTTGACAGTACATTTTATACTAGGAGTTTAACTGAAGTGTGCTCACTAGACCGAAAGTACCTGAGAGCTTTTTAGAAATGCAGAAGATGTGGCCCCACTCACAAGTCGAATTTACATTTCAGAAATATGTTTGAACTAGCAGTGGATCCACTACCAAGTCAGTGAAACTTCTTCAAGTGTCTCTTGATTATAAGATAATTTGACCAGAAGTGGTGGTACATGCATATAATCCTAGCACTTAGCAAGTGGAGGTGGGAGAATCTGAAGTTCAAATTCATCCTCAGCTACATCTTGAGCTCAAGGCCTACTTTGAATACACATGACCCTGTCTCAGTAATACACAAAAGAAGACTCTTTACTCTGGATTTAAATTTCATGAAGGTCAGGAAATTCATTCATCTTTCACACCATTTTTCTATTATCTAAAAACTGTGATTGACAGAGGGAAGTACTTAACAAATATTTGTTGATGGAATAAGCAAATGAAAAGATGCATGCTGATTGGGTTCCTTTGGGAAAAATTAATAAGCTGTAAGCACCATTATTTTCCTCATTTGTGAAATGGATCCCAATTTCTACTTCCACTTATGAGGACTAGACATAAAAACAGGAGATGATTTGGGAGTTGCTATTTATTTTGACATATCTTTTCACCGAGATGTGTTTGATTTAGGATGAGCAGGCCTTTCAGCTCCTTTGTTCATGTGTTACTGCAGCTTTGTCCTACATGGCACTGTGTGGAGGGGTGTTCAGGGAGAGGCACATTGTCTAATTACTCTTACATTTAAAAAATATTAGCTAAATATTAGGCGCCAGGTATTCTAAGTGCTGGTGAGCAGATCAAGGAATAAAGCAAAATCCTGTCAAAAGTTTATGTCCTGGTGGAAAGAGACAGATATGAATGAAAAAAAAAACCATAGTAAATCCAGTGGGGATATTGATCAAGTGAAACAATGAGGTGGTTGCGGGGAGAAGGGAATGTTGGGGGTGTATTCAGAAAAGAAGATCGGAAACTCTGAAGGACATTTGAGCAGAAATAGGTAGGAAGCTGATATGGATAGTCTTACATTTATTTATTTACATTGTCCATACAAATGGACAGTTTAGTGCAATGGCCATAAAGTGGGAATGGGTGTGGCATGTTTAAAGAACAGAAAAGAAGACTGAGTGACAAAGGGTTGTAGCATGAATCTTAAAAGTCTTAACGAGTTCTTATTAATAAAACAAACCCGGGCCAGGTATTGGGGTGAACACTGGAAAGTCAGAGAGACAGAACAAACCACAACTAACCTCACCTGGCCAACTTCTCAGCTGATCTTGTTTCCTCAGACTGGATGCCCCGAGCCCTCATCCAGAATGGGTCTCAGCTGAACTGCTGCTCAAAAGCCTGAATGCTTAACCAGGCCAAATGTTTCTAGTTTCTGGTCCTCACGCCTTATATACCTTTCTGCTTTCTACCACCACTCCCTGGGATTGAAGGTGTGCTTTCTGGGATTAAAGGCGTGGGTCACCGTGCCTGGCTGTTTCCCATGTGGCCTTGAACTCACAGAGATCCAGAAGGATTTCTGTCTCTGGAATGCTAGGATTAAAGGCGTATGCTACCACTGCCTAACCTCTATGTTTAATATTGTGACTGTCCTGTTCTCTGACCCCAGATAAGTTTATTAGCATACACAATATTTTGGGGAACACAATACCACCACAAAGGGTAGTGGTCTCAATCTGGTTAAGGTAGTGACTGGGGCCAGGATGCCAGGTAGATTCTGATGAGTCAGGTATACTTTGCAGATGCCTTAGTTATGGGGTATACATTAAAGATGGTTCCAAAGTTTTAGACTTAGCAACTGGAAGCATAGAATTGTCATCTACACAAATGGGAACATTTTGGAGAAGTGGTCAGTTAGGAATTCTTTTAAAACAATGTCTTTGTCCTGTTGTAACAAAATATCTGAGACTGGACCAGAGGGGTGGCTAAGCAGGTAAAGGTACTTTCCTATAAGCCCAGGGACTTGACTTTGACCCCCAGAGCCCACATAGTGGAAGAAGAGAACTGTCGCTGTTAATTTGTCCCCTGGCTTCCACACATATGGTAAGTCATAGCGTGTGTGTGTGTGTGTGTGTGTGTGTGTGTGTGTGTGTGTGTACTAGAATCCCAGGAAAGAAAGTGTTTCAAGGAGAAGGAACATTCATCTACTCAAATGCAACTGAAGTGTCGAGCAAAATGACCTGAATCAGCCATTTGCTTTGAAACATGGAGAATCACTAGAGGACTTGAGAAGTACTGCTTTGGTTGAGTGATAGAGACAAAAGCTTGTGTGAAGATGATTTAAGAGAGAAGGGGAATAAAATTGGGGACACTAAAGAGCTCGTTCAAGGAATTCTGTTGTAATAAGGAGATGAGAAATGGTCAGAAGCTAAAAGAAGTTTGTAGATAGAATAGAAAGCTTTCTTTTGAAAACCAGGGCTATTGCAATGTGTAGAGGATGCAATTAACGATGCAAGGAGAAAGTGTTCTTCTGTACTATTTATTTTTGTAGTGTAAGACAGAAGCCAAAACAATACTCTACCATTGAGCTACATTTCCAGCCTAGAATCATATTTTTGGGGAGATGAGATTAAGGGTTTAAGTGGAGCTAGTAAGTGAAGGGGCTAGAATTTGAGCCAAATCTTTCTTATTTTGCTGGGTACAGTGGAATGTAGCTGTAGCCTCAGCTACTCTGGAGCCTGAGACAGGAAGGTAGTTTAAACCCAAATATTTAAAGCTGGCTTGGAAAACGTGGCAAGACACTGTCTCGAAACCAAACCTCTCTTCTCACTCACAACCCCCACCACCACCACCATTAACCTCTCCCACCCAGACACTCCACACCACTCTGTACATTACATACTCAAGCATTTGCTTCCTTGGGATTCAGGACGACATTTCCACTTGCCCTTTGATTGGGTGGAGAATTCAATTTCTAAAACATGTCTCTGGCTTATTTTATGGTCCCTAAAAGTTCTCCCTCCCCACTCTGGACTTTCCTGTCACTGTAGAGAGAGGACTGCATTAGAGAATCCAGTGATTGCTGTGGGTTATTTTCTTCTGTAATATTGGTTTAATGGATAGAGAATACTATTTCTCTCCCATTTTTTCCTGTACACACATCTAATATTGCTCTTGATAGTAATTCGAGCAATCTTAGAAGCAATAGTCATTCCTGTAGGTGCTTTTTCATCTGCTCAAAGGAATAGGCAAGAATGTTGGCTGATGGGAATGAGAAGTATGGTGGAAAGCACTGGTGTGTGTGTGTGTGTGTGTGTGTGTGTGTGTGTGTGTGTGTGTGTGAGAGAGAGAGAGAGAGAGAGAGAGAGAGAGAGAGAGAGAGAGATTTTTTTCCCCAGGGACACACAATACACATCTGCTCATCTCCACAAAGGGCACACATGACAGACCAAAGTGATGTTTGTCTGAAAATGCAACTTGGTGTAAGATGTAATCTCAGAGTAGTTTTGATTTGCATTTCCCTGATAGCTAAGGATGTTGAACACTTCTTTAAGTGTTTTTCGACCATTTGCAATTCCTCTATTGAGAATTCCCTGTTTATGTCTGTACATGGATATGATAAGATAAAAAGGGAGATTATGGAATCTACTTTTAAAAAGGAACTACTTGTTTTCAATAAGATAAGTAATGAAAATTTTTTGTCTGAATTTGTCAAATGTTACTGGACTGGACATTGTTAATATATAATGGAGTTTTTTATCTGAATCTGTCAAATGTTAATGGACTAGACATCGTTAATGTAATCTTGACTGTGTATATTGTATATACTTACTGGATATAGTTTTTCTTGTATTAGTTATAAGCTTTTTTAATTTTAGACAAAAAGAGAGGAAATGTGGTGGTATTGTGTTCCCCAAAATATTGTGTATGCTAATAAACTTATCTGGGGTCAGAGAACAGGACAGCCACAATATTAAACATGAGGATAGGCAGTGGTAGCATACGCCTTTAATCCTAGCATTCCAGAGGCAGAAATTCATGTGTTCAAGGATACACCCAAGCATGGTGACCTACGCCTTTAATCCCAGAAAGCCACACCTTTAATCCCAGGGAGTGGTGGTAGAAAGCAGAAAGGTATATAAAGCGTGAGGACCAGAAACTAGAGGTTTTTGCCCTGGAGAGGCCTTTGGCCTGGAGAAGCCTTTGGCCTGGAGAAGCATGTGGCTGGTTAAGCTTTCAGGCTTCTAGCAGCAGTTCAGCTGAGACCCATTCTGGATGAGGGCTCGGGGCATCCAGTCTGAGGAAACAAGACCAGCTGAGGATTCAGCGAGGTGAGATAGCTGTGGCTTATTCTGTCTCTCTAACCTTCCAGTGTTCACCCCAATACCTGACTCAGGTTTGATTTTATTAATAAGACCTTCTAAGATTCATGCTACATGTACCCTATTTTTTAATAGGATTATTTGGTTTGTTGATGTTTAGTTTCTTGAGTTCTTTACATATTTTCTATATTAGCCCTCTGTCAGATATGGAGTTGGTAAAAATGTTTTCCCATTCTGTGGGTTGCCATTTTGTCCTATTGACAGTGACCTTTGCCTTACAGAAGCTTTTTATTTTCAGGAAGTTCCATTTATTAATTGTCGATCTCAGTGTCTGTGCTACTGGTGTTATATTTAGGAAGTAGTCTCCTGTGTCAATGTGTTCAAGGCTACTTTTCACTTTCCCTTCTATCAGGTTCAGTGTAACTGGATTTATGTTGAGGTCTTTGATCCACTTAGACTTGAGTTTTGTGCAGGGTGATAAATACAAATCTATTTGCATTCTTCTACATGCTATTTTGAGATTCCATCTTACACCTGTCAGAATGGCTAAGATCAATAACACAAGTGGCAGCTCATGCTGGCAAGGATGTGGAGCTAGAGGAACACTCTTCCATTGCTGGTGGGAGTGCAAACTTGTACAGCCACTATGGAAATCAATATGGCAATTCCTCAGAAAATTGAGAGTTGATCTACCTCAAGATCCAGCTATACCACTCTTGGGCATATACCCAAAAGATGATCAATATATATCACAAAGACACTTGCTCAACTATGTTCATAGCAGCTTTATTCATAATAGCCAGAAACTGGAAACAACCTAGATGCCCCTCAAGTGAAGAATGGATAAAGAAAAATGTGGTACATTTTCACAATAAAGTAATAATACTACACTGATAAAAAACAATGATATCATGAAATTTGAAGGCAAATGGATGGAACTAGAAAAAAATCATCCTGAGCAAAGTAACCAGACCCAGAAAGACAAACATGGTATGTACTCACTCATAAATGGATATTAGCTGTAAAGCAAAGGATAACCATGCTATAATCCACAGACCCAGAGGGACTAGGTAACAAGGAGAGCTAAAGTAGGGATGCTTGGATCTCCCTGGGAAGGGGAAGTTGAATAGATTTTGTGGGTGGACTAGGGATGGGTGGAGATGGGAATAGGAGGGATCAGGTAAGGGTGGGGGAGATGTGGAGGGAGTGAGTATGGGGAGAGATGACTGGAATTGGGTGGGCACTTGGGGATCAATATGAAAACCTAGTGCAATGGAAACGCCCTGGAATCTATGAGGGTGACCCTAGTGAGGACTCCTAGTAATGAGAAATAAAGAGCCTGAACAGTCCATCTTCTGTAACCAGGCAAGACTTCCAGTGGTGGATCTGGGACACCAAACCAGCCATAAAACCTTCAACCTACACTTTGTCCTGCCTGTGAGATGTGCTGGGACAAAGGCCCCACAGTACTTGTGGGAGTGGCCAACCAATGACTAACGAGGCCCACACCATGAGAGGGAGCCCATGCCTGGATGGCCCGGATCTCAGAGCTGGATGGCCCAGAGACCAAGAGTAGAATCAAACACAACTGGCAGAAAGAAAGAAAGAAAGAAAGAAAGAAAGAAAGAAAGAAAGAAAGAAAGAAAGAAAGAAAGAAAGAAAGAAAGGAAGGAAGGAAGGAAGGAAGGAAGGAAGGAAGGAAGGAAGAAAGAAAGAAAAAAGAAAGAAAAGAAGAAAGAAAAAAAGAAAGAAGAAAAGAAATTAATCAATGAAATGATTCCTAATGGTATTCTGCTATACTCATAGATCAGTGCCTAGCCCAATCATCATCAGAGACACTCTTCTGGCAGCTGATGGGAACAGATGCAGAGATCCACAGCCAAACGTTAGGTGGAGCACAGAGACCCCTATGGAAGAGGGGGAGGAAAGGACTGTAGGAGCCAGAGGTGTCAAGGACACCAGGAGAACTTGGCCCACAGAATCAACTAAGCAGGACTCATAGGGGCTCACAGAGACTGAAGCAGCAATCACAGAGCCTGCATGGGTCTGTACTAGATCCTCTGAAAATACGTTGTGGTTGTTTAGCTTGTGGGTTTTGTGGAACTCCTAACAGTGAGAGTGGGGATGTCTCTGACTCTTTTGCCTGCACTTGGGACCCTTTTCCTCCTACTGGGTTGCCTCATCCAGCCTTAATATGAGGGGATGTGCCTAGTCTTATTGTAACTTGTTGCTTTATTTGGTTGATATCTCTGGGAGGCCTGCTCTTTTCTGAAGGGAAAAGGAGGAACAATGGATCTGGGGGAGAAGGGTGGTGTGTGTGAGAGACTGGAGGGGGTGGCCTAAAGGGAAGGGGAGGCTCTACTCAGGATGTATTGTATGAGAGAAGGATAAATAGCAAGAGGGGGGAAAATGCAACTTGGTGAACCAGTGAGTTTGTATTGGGATTGCTAACAGGAGTGTCCGTGAAGGGTTGCCTCTAAGGAGCATCAGTGAGGGGTTGCTTCTAAGGAGCATGGATGACTCAAAAGCAGCTGCATTGCTGAAAAGCCCATCCCAACACAGGTGACAACTCAAGGAAACTGAAACCCTGGACCTCTCTGCATAGCTTGCAGGCAGCTCAACAGTCCAGGAATCAGCAGCGCAGATGAGCAGAGTCTCTGCCACCAGCGCTTGTTCATTCTCTCTCTCTCTCTCTCTCTCTCTCTCTCTCTCTCTCTCTCTCTCTTTCTTTTTCTTTCTTTGTTTCTTTCTTTGTTTCTTTCTTCTTTCCTTCCTTCCTTCCTTCCTTCCTTCCTTCCTTCCTTCCTTCCTTCCTTCCTTCTTTCTTTCTTTCTTTCTTTCTTTCTTTCTTTCTTTCTTTCTTTCTTTCTTTTCAAGACAAGGTTTCTCTGTGTAGTTTTGGTGCCTTTCCTGGAACTTACTCTATAGACCAGGCTGGCCTCAAACTCACAGAGCTCCGCCTGCCTCTGCCTCCCGAGTGCTGGGACTAAAGGCATGTGCCACCACTGCCCGGCTTGTTCATTCTTTTTAAAAAACCAAAGAGGGGGCATTCAAGAATCTTCCAAGTTTCTGCTTTCCCAGGCATCTGAGGTTTTGTTTACCTCCCAAGTTGCATGGGCCTCCCTCTCCCTCCTGGAGGGAATGTTCCAATTAGTAGGAAACCACCATACAGCAAGTACTAAAATACTAGCGCCACCCTATTGCAATTATGCCTTATTGTAGGGTTAACAGCCAAGGGGATTCTTTCAGTGTAGGTAAGTGACATTCTCACCTCACCATAGAAAGCCACAAGGCAAGCAAGATTTAAATGTGCTGATCTGGGACACTGGAGAAGTACATGGTCTGTTTTGGGTGGCTGAATTGTCTATCTCCAGAAAGATGAGGAGACCTGGAGCAGCAGAGAAAGATGAGAGACAAAAGAATATATATACATCGACTTTCCAAGTCAGGTGACACTATTTGGATATTTTTCTGGCTGTAATTGAAGCTGAACACAACATTCTGAGTGAAGAAAAAGGAGAAATGGAAGGGGACAGGGTGAGGAAAAGAAAGCTGAAGCTAAGTGAGAAGGATGGATCAGTAAAAGATATTGCAATTGTGTCTGAAAACCCACCACGTTAGTTAAGTTTTCTTGTTGCTGTGATTAAAAAAAAATAGAGCAAGAAGCAAATGAAGGAAGGAAGGAAGGAAAGGTTTGTTTGGGATCACAGTTTGAAGTGAGTAAAATTGTCTTGGGGCAAGGAAGTTGGGGGAACATCTGGATCATGGCAGCAGGAGTATGTAGCTTGGGACTCCTGAGTTCCTTAGATCTCAGCAGAGCAGGAAACAGAGAGATTGGACAGGAAATAGACTTGGCTAGCAAACCTCTAGCAAACCTCCTCTCCTTGTAACTCACTTTCTCCAGCTAGGCTCAACCTCCTATTGTTTCCACATCTTTCCAAACCAATGCTACAGTTGGGCATCAAGTGTTGAAACCTATGTGCCCATGAAGGACGTTTCTCACTGAAATCACAGCACCCAGGCTTATTCTGCTTAATGATAAATACTAGTATTTGGCTCCTTACGCATAGATGCTAGCTGTATCAAACCAGCATGTCTGTTTGTGTGATCACACATGGATTAATCACTTCTCTAGTCACTGGGGCAAATGCCTGACAGAAACAACTTAGGAGACGGAGGATTTATTTTCACTCACAATTTCATGTTGGGAAAGGCATGCTGGGAAACTGGCTCCTGTCCAAGGTAGCTAAAACCATAAGGCAGCTTGCTCAAATCTAGGGGGATGAAGAAGTAGAGCCCTTGGGCCAGAAGAGAGGCAGGGTTACAACTTACCGGCCCCTTCCATATGGCCCTAATGCTCAAAACTATGTCTCATGTCTAAAATATTCCACAACCTGCCAAAACAGCTTGAATCATCTGGGACCAATTGCTGAAATATATGAGTCTGTGGGAAACATTCCACATTTAAACCATAAAACCATACTTTAGGGGCCGGGAAGTGAGCTTGGGAGGGAAAACAATTGCTGCACAAGCATGAGGAGCACCATAAAGCCAGGCACCACAGCACACATCTGTAATCCTAGTGCTCTGCAATGAGATGGGAGTCAAGGAAAGGAGACTTTCCAGATGCTTGCAGGCCAGCTAGCCTGGCGTATGCAACAGCAAACATCGTAACAGACCCTGTCTCCAACCAGGTGGGAGTCAAAAATCGACACCCAAGATTGGTCTCTGCCATCCACATGCATGCTACGATTCACATGTGTGCACGCGCGCGCACACACACACACACACAACCACACATATGTATACCCATAATACACATATACATGAAATACACACACACACACACACACACACACACACACACACACTTTAACTTGTGACTTTCAAATGCTTCTCTCTGAGCAAGAAGAAAAACCAGAAGTCATTTTTCTGCTATGAAGCTAAGTTATTCCTCTTGTCTTCCTCCTATGTCTGCAGGGCCTGTGACCAATATAGTCCTCAGCATTTGCTCCTAAGAACCACCTTGGCTGGCCTCCATTAAACATGCCATGTATTAAGAGAGCTCGTAGAGTACAATTGGAACACAGTATTGTGTTATTCGTTTCTTAATCTAATCCTCTGCCTTTAGATACTGGAAATGAGAATTAGTCAGCGTCTAATCTCTGCAGGGATGTTTTTCTTTCCAGGCAACCCTGTTCTGTCTCCTATAGAAAACAGGATGAAATTCAATCATGAGATGATGTGTCAGGAAAGGATAAGAAGAGAGAGAGGCCAACCACACTGGGAGAAGCCCAGCAGAGGCAAACACCCCTCGAATTCTGATAAATCCCGTTTTTCTAAAATCGATATTTTGTGGCACACCTTTGTGTGTAAAGTTGAGTTGACCCAATCAGTCCCATTTGCTGATGTGGCTCTCTTAGAGTAAGTTTTGGTGACTGCTGTGGACCCAAGTGAAGGGGAAAATATTGAATGACGATAAATAAGCAATGCCAGGGCTGTAGGTACAGGTGAGTGGTGGGGAACTTGCCTAGCAAGCATTATACTCTGGGTACAATCCCTAGACCACAAGGGGGGAAAAGGAAGAAAAAAGAAAATAAGTGGGAAAAATAAAGAATACCCCCAGGATCCGGACACACATCATTCTTTAATCTCAGCACTGGGGAGACAGAGCCTAACAGATCTCTGTGAGTTCAAAGCCACACTATTCTACATAGAGCGTTCCAAGCCAGTCAGTGTGACATAGGGAAGCCCTGGAGTGGGATGGGGCTGGGGAAATTCTAGGGTCAGCAAGATGGCTCAGCAGATAAAGACACTCGGAAACCTGGGTTCAGTCCTCAGACCCACACGACAGAAGGAAAGAAGCCGCGCTGACTCCCACAAGTCACCCTCTGCCTTCCACAGGCACACTGCAGCTATAGAAAGCACGTTAGGACATCTCTTATTGTTCTAAGCCTTTTGATTTGAAGTTTTCAGATCCACACATAATTGTAAGAAATGCTAAGGAAACACCACATATACAATTTAATTAGTTGTTTTAATTTTTCAACTTTTATTTTTTATCCTAGATTCAACTTAGGGCCTTGTATATGCTTAGTAAGCACACTATCCCTAAGCTACGTTCCCATGTCTGTATGTATTGCTGGGGAGAGTCCAGGGCCTTACACATATTAGGTGAATGCTCTCTACTGAGCTGTAGCCTCACTGGTATTTGATTTTTAAAGCACAATTAGAAGGCAGTGGTGGGGCTCCTGCCCATAACCCCAGCATTCAGGAGACTAAAGCAGCAGGATCAAATGACAGAGCCCAACTTTGGCTGTACATCAAGACCCTGTCTCAAAAAAAGGCCAATCAAGGTTTATGATAGTGGATTCCTCACTGTCATGCTCATGATTATATCCATATAATATTATATAGAGACCGTTAAAGATGGTACACTCAAAGTCTGGGGAGAGGGCTCAACTATTAAAGTGATCCCTAGCATTCACTTAAAAAAGCTTGATGTGGTGGTTCATGCCTGTAATCTTGGTATTGGGGAGGCAGAGATAAGGAGGATTCTGAGGGTTTGCTCCCCAACCAGTCTAGCTGAATAGCCAAGCTCTTCGATTTTGAGAGGCCATTTCTCAAGTAAGGTGCAAAGCAATTGATGAAGTCACTAGACAATGGCCTCTAGTCTCCACACACATGTATACACAGCTGCATGACATACATGTACAGATGTATACACACACACACAAAAAAAAACCAGTCCATTTCAAAGGAAGAAACAGAAAACTTGCACTTGAGTCTCATACAGTATACACAGCTCATTATTTACCTGCCTTGATGACAAATTGTACTTTTTCCTCCAGAGTTTCCTGCAAAGTGTTCTAAACCAGGTTAAAGGAGCTATCAAATATGGAAAATCATGGAATCTATATTTGTTCCTCGGACTGATAGCATAACATAAGCTGTGTGGGTCACACGCACACTGTGCTGTGTATCCCTTACAGGGTAAAGTGGGCATCTGAAGATGCGATCTGGAGGAAAGAACAGATGGAAGGCTGATGAAGAGACAAGGTGGAGGAAGGTGGCAGGAAGTAGCCTGGAGTTAAGGCTCTGCCACAAGGAACAGCATGAGATGGAAGAAGCTCTAGATGTAACTGAGATGCTTGGAGATGAACTAAGAATGAGTGGAAAATGTTCATTTCTGGGATCCCTGGTGTGTGGGTGGGTGTGCGGGGTGTGTGTGGTGTGCGTGCTATGCGTGGTGTGGTGTGGTGTGGTGTGGGTGTGTGTGTGTGTGTGTGTGTGTGTGAGAGAGAGAGAGAGAGAGAAAGAGAGAGAGAGAGACAGAGAGACAGAGAGAGAGAGAGAGAATACATGCTAAGGGTCAATCCAAGGACAAAATAGAGACACACCTATCTCTTAATCCATCTGTTCTTTCTGCCTGTTTCCTTAGAAACAAATCCATCAAATTCTGGAGCACCCCATTCAAGAAGGAGTTGCTCCAAAGATATATTCAATCCCCAAGCGTTGTTTTGAAAGCAGATGCAGATGAGTCTATGAAAGAGCCAAGTTGTTTCCTGATCTGAAGCAATAAGTAAAAAAAAAAAAAAAAGAAAATATTTCACCCATCTTTCATCATAGGAGGCATAACTAAGCTCGCGAATGGTTCAAATCATGAGGCCAGATCCTGGACTCAAACTCCTGTGGCCTGTTTGCCTGTCTCCATCCAGCCCAGAACAGCGGAGTCTGAGTACCTATCTACAAGCCCATCCCCCACACCTCATCAGTCATGTCACAAAGAGCCACAGGTCATATGAGCTTCCTAGCAAGAGGGACTGTGGTGTGAGGTTAGCTGGTCACGCTGTGAGTTTAGACAGATCGGCTGTAGAAACATATCTTTCTACTTAAAGCAAGTAGAAAGCTCCCCCTCCCTTCCTCCCTCTCCCCTCTTTCCTCCCCACTCCCCTCCTTCCTCCCCCCTCCTTTCTCCCCCTCCCTTCCTCCCTCTCCCCTCGTTCCTCCCCCCTCCCTTCCTCCCTCTCCCCTCCTTCCTCCCCCCCTCCCTTTCTCCCTCTCCTGGTCTTTTTCCTCCTCCCCTTCTCCTTCAGTCTCTTCCAGAGATAATTTAACATGTAACTGCTTAATATATGATTGCTACTATGATGTTTGTCATTTAATCACAGGTTTAGATAAAGATCCATCCGAGTGTAACTTGGGAAACCCATTGCTTCTTCGGAGCTTTCCCTGCAGAGCTCTCAAAAGAGACTCAAAAGAGAGTGTGACTCAGGGGCAGCATGCTTACAACCATGTGCAAGGTCATGGGTTCAACCCCCAGCAGGATGAGAGAGATTGTTTAACTCACTGCAAGAGTTATTATTAATAACAGTATCCCTTAGTAATCTCAAGTGAACAAAAGTCTGTCTGCTTTCCTTGTCTGACTGCACTGCTGGAGCCATGAAGCTGAATTCTTGGCCTCCCCCTGAGGAGGGGCTGAGAGCTTTATCCTCCCTTGGAACAGGAAAAAGACAGCCAGCCCTACACGTACAGCTTGCAAACAGTATAGCAGATTAGGAGAGGGGACTTGCCTAAAGCTGGTGTGGATGTGGCCAACAGCTCTCAGAATCCTCCAGGGGTTCCCATGCGAGTTTTCTAAATGCGCTTTCAGCATATTGATTTCTGACAGCACTCCGATCCAGGAAAAGAGCAACTACAAACTGCCAGCTTGCCCACAACTCCAAATCAATTGCACATGTAACAGATGCTTGGGTTTCTCTTTGCTTTTCTTCCTCCTCCCCTGCAGGAAAGTGTGTGGTTTCTAATAACACTCCGCCATGTTGAGGCAGCACAGGACATTAGCTCCACCTGAAGCTACAAAGGTAAAAGGGTATTGAACAGAAATTCAGGCATCACGAACCACTTAGGGTAGATTTCATTTTTGCCTTGTGATGAGAACGTGTGTATTTGGCATTTAAAGAGAAGAAGGACCTAAAGTAAACACTTACTGAGTTATTTACTTGCCAGATGAGATGCTAGTTACTTTCCATACGTACGGCCACATTGAACCTCACAAGCACACTACAAGGCAAACACTGAATAATACGTTGTACATAAGGTAAAGGGTTCTGAGTGGTTAAGCCACATGCCTAGGGTTGCAAGGGTTCATCATTGATAAATACTAGAACTCACTTCTCTCATTTAAGATTCAATTTGTTCATTTACTTTGTTATTCAAATATTGATTCATGAAATAAAACTCCTATTTTTGGAGGGGTGGGGGCGGGATCTCTCTTCTAAGCTGGCTTCAAACTCACTGTGTAGCTGAGGATGACCATGAAATTTGGGTCTTACTGTCTTGACCTTCCTACTGCAGGACTACAAATGTGGCTCATCATATCCAGTTTTATGTGGGGCTAGGAAACAAGCCTGAGGCTTTGGACATGCTAGGCAGGCACTCTACCACGCGAGCTACATCTCCAGCCCCTATTTACTTTTATGTTACTTTCAACATCAGAGACTTAAAATATTTCTTGCAACATTCAATCACAGCGAAAACAAAGAATGTGGTGTGTGTCTGTGTGTGTGTGTCTGTGTGTCTGTGTGTCTGTGTGTCTGTGTGTCTGTGTGTGTGTCCTAATACTTGAAATATTACCTTATGTGAAATTTTGGTTATACTTATTTGTACATGTTACTTGGAACATAGCAACACTCAATTCACATTTATCATAACAATAATAGTAACAAAAGCAAAGAACTTAAGGAAATAACACACGTAGAAATGAATCTTCCACAAGGAGGTACAAGGTCTTCCATCTTCCATGCATCTGTGGCTAGCTTAGCCCGTAACGAATCAGTTTATGTCTGTATTCAATGAAGCGATTCCTTCATTAGTGTATCAGGGTCTAGATAGAAAAGAGAAAAATGAGCTAGGAATTCAAGTTTTCAAATTGCAGCCTAAATTTGTAAGGTCAGCTCTTTCACATTAATAATCTTCCTAGTTTCTTTGAAAGAATATGATTAAAGCTAGAAGGGAATTCAGAAGTGAGTGACTAAAAGTCCAGTAGATTCTAAAAGAGAAAATGGAGGCCCAAAGATTGACTGATGCTAGTTGAACCAACTCTGGTGTCCAGCTCAACGGTCTGTTTCTGTCCAGTATCGCTCCTTTCTTTATGATGTGGCTTTCTGAAGTTTGTCAGCTGTGTTCAGTCTCAGTCTGAAAATATTAGTGGAAAATTCCAGAAGGAAACAACTCATAAGTTTTAAATTCCACACCTTTCTGAGTGGGATTTTGGGATTTCACAGTATTCCTTCCTAACTTTGCAGGGACATGAAAAAAAATCCCCTGATACATTGTATCTCTGTCCCCCCCACTATTCTACTCTGGCAGTGCTGGTGTCAAGTGACTTATTTCACTTAGTAATGACTCCAATGCGCAAGCATCGTAACGTTACAATTTAAATTTTTATTTAATTTATTATTATTAATTATTATTATTATTATTATTATTTGTGTGTGTGATGGTATGTGTGAACGAGAGTGCTCACACGCCACAGCACTTATGTGAACGTCAGCGGACAACTTCCAGGAGTCAGCTCTCTCCTTCCACTGGGTTCCAGGAATCAAACTGAAATCAGAAGGTTTGTGCAGCAAGTGCTTTTACCCGATGAGCCATCTAGCTCCCTGGCACTTACGCTGCTGTTTAGATATGCAGGGAAGCTGCAAAGCGCTACCTTTAAATTGAACAATGAAAGGCTGTTTTGTAGTTTTATTTAAACAGGGTCTCAGTATGTAATTCAGGATGGTCTCTAACTCCTGTTCCTTTTCCTTCAACCTCCCAAGTACTTGGGTTACAGATGTACACCATCTTGATCAGCTAAAAAAAATTAAATTAAATTAAAAAAAAGGCAAAATTCCTTGACATGATAAGAATGAAATTACATGCCGAGGGAAAGGAGAAAAAAATTATGCTTAGATTGCTAAGCTCTATGGTAAAAATAAATCTACCTGTGAAACTGTGAAGAGGGGGAAAAATTCATGTTAGCATTGCCTTGTGTCTCAAACTGCACAAGCTATGGCCATGGTGCTTAGTTTCAGTGGAAAAGGCATTCCATTTGTATACAAACAGAAAAGAAACATAAACATAATGGATTATATGAGTCAGTGTGAGTCTCGGAATGTATCCCCTGCATATAAGGATGGACTACTGTAGTTTCAATTATGAAATGATGCTGTCCAGCCAGGCTTTCCCAGGCTATGCCAAGGGCCAGGCAAAACCTGAAAGGTTCTCTGCTTTGCCCAGTATTCTTAGCAACATTGTTTTGACCCTATTGAACTCACGAAACTTAACCAAAGACTTTTCTTGAAACCCCTGGAAGAAAGACAGCTGTCTCATGGCTTTGTGATGTAAGTAGCCAAATAATGCCAAACTGAAGTTTGGATGACAAGGTAAGTGGTAATTTAGAACTAGAAGCCAAGAAAATATTTTGTCAACGACAAAATAGTATATATTATAATATATAATACAATCATTCTAGATTATAAATAAAAGGTTTAAGTGTGTCAGGGTGTATTTAAAGTTGCTTTCCATCACACCAAAACCTTTTTAGTGCTTCCATCAAATTTTTTTCCTTTAGTATGTACATGACATATATATCTAAAATGGCTGCCCTGTAAAAGCCTAACTTTCCTCCTAACTTTCATTGGATTCGATGATGGCAGTAATCTTTGGAGAAGATAGGCCAGCAATATACTTAAGAACCTTATTTGTATGCCAGAATGAGAGAGCACACCTTTAATCCTGGCACTCGGGCAGCAGAGGCAGTCTGTGAGTTCCAGACCAGCCTCGTCTACATAGCAAGTTCCAGGACAGTCAGGATATATGCAGGGGGACACTGTTAAAAACAGCAGCAATAACGCCACCACCACAAACTGCTGTCCAAAACTCAAAAGAGCCTTATGTTTGTATATAATGTTGTTGACTCTGGGAATATTCTGGAAAAAACGAGGAGTGCCTTTCTGCCAGCTATGAGGAAAGCAAAGCAGGAAGTGGGTTAGATAACAGGATAAGGACCCAAGGTTTTTATCTGGGCAGTTGTGTCTCCTAAGATAATAATGCTTGTCTCAATCCGCGTCTCTGTCTTGTGTCGGTGGCTTTTCTTGTCACTGTGACCAAATACCAAGCAGGAAGTAACTTGAGAGGATTCTGTTTCACTCATGGTTGAGGGAGATAACAACAGTTCATGGTGGGGAAGGCATGCCTGTGGGAGCAGCCTGCAGATGCGGCACTGGGAGGCAGCTGTTTAGGTCATGGAGAGGCAGAGGCAGAAAAGGAATGCAGCATTCCTCAGGCTTTCTCCTTTTGACTCTTTCATTCAGTCTGAGCCCCTAGGCAGTGTGATGATGCCCATCAGCCTCAGGGTGACTTTTCTCTCAGTTAAGCCTCTTTGGAAATGCCTCACAGACCTGCTCCAAGGTACCGAGGTGTTTTTTTAAAATCTAATCGAGTCTTCCAGGAGTAGTGGTGCACGCCTTTAGTCCTAGCACCAGGGAGACAGAGGCAGGCAGATCTCTGTGAGTTCAAGGCCAGCCTGGTCTACATAGCGAGTTCCAGGACATCCATGGCTACACAGAGAAAGAAACCCTATTTCAAAAAACAAAAATCCACTCAATTCTGGGGAGTAAGTGAAAAAGTTATTGCTAGAAGGATCAAGTAGATTAGAAATCAGAGATCTAAATAATAAGAGACAAGCAAAACACCCACAGGCTGTTAGGTAGCCATCTAGAGAAGTCAGCTTCATATCTGGAGACAGCAGTAGATGTAGGAATAGAGTTCAGATACTGAAGGAAACTGTTTTAGACAGGAAACCTTTAAAAGTGGGCAGCAAATGTAGAGCTCGGTAGTAAAGCACTTGCCCAGCATGCATAAGGTCCTGGGATTAATCCCAAACACCACAAAATGAAATAAAGCCAAGGCCAGGCATTGGTGGCACATACCTGTCATCCCAGGGACTTGGGAGGCTGAAGCAGGAGCATTAATCAGTCAAGTCTGGGAGTTTGAGGCAAACCTGGATCACATAGTAAGATCATATTTCTTTAAAATGAAGCAATAAGTAAAATGAAGCCAGAAAGAAAATGTCAAGATTTTCACTCTCTCCCTCTCAAAACTGTTTTTTTCCCCTGATATTTTTTAGATACTGGGATTTGAACCAGGGGCCTATGCATGCTAAGCATATACTCTACTGCTGAGCTACATCATAGCTGTTATTAAAGGACTCTGCTGATAACAAGAGCCCAAGTGATCATTGCTTCTGCTGAAGACCTTGAGTGGTGAGGAAGAGAAAGAGTAACTCACAGCAACATGACTAAGCCACTTGTTTATTTTAGTATTTTGAGACAGGATCTCACTACATAGCTCTGGCTGGCCTGGAACTCACTATTTTAGAACAGGCTGGCATTGAACTCACAACAATCTGCCTGCCTCTGCTGCCTGAGTGCTGGAAATAAAGGCCTGCACTTTCACCATGCCCATGACTAAAGCCATTTAACGTGGTTGCAACCACGGATCTAGAAGTCTACACATTTGAGAGGGATGTTGTAGTATATACCTGTAATTCCAGAACTCAGGAATCAGAGGCAGGACGATCATGTGTTGAAGGATAGCTTGGGCTACGTGGCAAGACCCTGTCTCACATATGGAAGGATGGAAGACAGGCCCAGGATTTGCGTGGGGTTGAAAGGACCAAGGAAAGACAGGGAGAAGAGCAGTCTCCATTTGGTGTTATTTTGGGGTCAGCCAGGGCATTTTGAGTGAGGTATTTGGAAGAGAGAACTTTCTTGTTATTATAAAGAAGTATCCGAGGGAGGAAAACCCTGTGAAGAAGAAGCTTGTTGGCCTCAACAGTTTTGAGGTTGAAAGTTTAAACAACATGGAGATAGCCTAAGCAAAGGCCTCATGACAAACAGCCCAAGTTCATGTCTGAGGAAGTGATCAATCGTGTTGCCAGACAGGGAACTAGAGAGTGTGTGTAGCGCTAGGCTTGATCTTTTCAAAGAACGGTCCCCCAGCCCCCACCTTGAGAGTTAATCTAGAGTTGCTCAAGAACTACTTTAATCTTTTCCAAGGGCAGATCCTCCAATGCTTATGGACCTCCCTCTAGGTCCCACCTCTTAAAGGTCCCATTTCCTTCTCCTACATTACTACACTGAGGACTCGGTCTCCAACATACGAAGCCTTGGGAAACAAATTGCATCCAAAGAATTGTACTGGCCATGTACTTTCTTGCCCAGCCCTCTCCTACACCTCTTAGCCAAATATTGACCTTGAATCAGAAACTGTGTGGATCAGAATTCTTCATTATAAGAAACAATATAAGTAAAAATAAATGAAATAAAAAGAATTCTCCCTGTGATATATATTTTTAATTAATTAATTTTGGTTTTTCTTTCTTTCTTTTTTTTTTTTTTTTTGGTTTTTCGAGACAGGGTTTCTCTGTGTAGCTTTGCGCCTTTCCTGGAACTCGATTTGTAGACCAGGCTGGTCTCGAACTCACAGAGATCCACCTGCCTCTGCCTCCCGAGTGCTGGGATTAAAGGCATGCACCACCACCGCCCAGCAATTTTGGTTTTTCGAGACAAAGTTTCTCTGGGTAGCCCTGGCTGTTGTCCTGGAACTTGGTCTGTAGACCAAGCTGGCCTTGAATTTACAGAGATCAACCTGCCTCTGCCTCCCGAGTGCTGGGATTAAAGGCTTGCACCACCACTGTCCAGCTTCTTCCTGTGATCTTAAAGCCCATAAAGCTGCAGTCTGTGTAGCATATACCTTTTATTTACTTGTGAGAGCTGGATTTGGTGTTTCCTACGACGTGTGAGCTTGATACATTACCAAGGTGTTGGAGCGGTTCTATGGGACTATGCTATGCAGACTCCACTCTTAATATTGGCTTTGAAAACACTGCTGGGCCAGGCGGTGGTGGCACACGCCTTTAATCCCAGCACTCGGGAGGCAGAGGCAGGCGGATCTCTGTGAGTTCGAGGCCAGCCTGGGCTACCAAGTGAGTTCCAGGAAAGGCGCAAAGCTACACAGAGAAACCCTGTCTTGAAAAAACTAAAAAAAAAGAAAAGAAAAGAAAAAGAAAAGAAAACACTGCTGGAACTAAAGCTCCAGGGGTGCGGTGGGAAAAGGCTCCCCAGAAGCAGTATTTGCCAGGCCTCTCATTAAAGCCCTATGCTAGCTGGGTCCTGAGTCTGAAAGTTTAGCGTCTCCTACAATCAGTATTCATTTCTGAATATAAGACCTGATCTGACAGAACATGATGTTACACACCTGAAATACTAGCCCTCAGGTGCTGGAGGCAGCAGAGTTCTGAGTTCCAGGTTAGGCTGGACTACATAATTTGATCTTAGAACAAAAGGAAGAAAACAATACCAAAACAAGAAACACTTTTTTTTTTTTTTTTAAGAACCATGATTTTCATCATGCCTGTGGCTCACATCTGTAATCACAGCACTGCAGAGTCAGAGGCAGGAGAACTGCCATAAGTTTGGGGGCTACATAGTGAGTTCTAACCTGGCCTGGGTTACAACGTGAGACCTTGTCTCAAAGAAAGAAAGAGGGACAGGATGAGCTGAGAGAGAGAGACAGACAGAGATGAGAGAGAGACACAGAGAGAGAGAGAGAGACAGAGACAGAGAGACAGAGAAAGACAGATCGATAGACACAGAGAGGAGAGAGACAGAGAGAGAGAGACAGAGAGAGAGAGAGAGAGACAGAGAGAGAGAGACAGAGAGAGAGAGAGAGACAGAGAGACAGAGAGAGAGAGAGAGAGAGAGAGAGGAGTTATTTTGATGAACTTCGGGGATAGAATGTTGAGCATAAGGAGCCAGTCACAATAGCAAAATGATTCCATTTGTGTGGCATTCAAGGCTAGGCCACATGAATAGTGATGAAAATCAGAGCAATGGTTACCTCTAGAGGTGAGGATTGATTGGGAGGCGTGCCTGAAGATCTGAATGGTGATTACGGGGGTGTATGCATTTGTCAGACTCACCAAGCTGTACACTTAAGACTAATAATGCATCCTAGTGGATGTCAGGTAGCCCTGCCCTGGATAGAAAGAAAAAAAATGAAATGCAGTGATCTTTTCACAGATTAGCCAGCTCTTCTACCAAGAGCCTCTGCAATATTGGCTCTGTGGCATGGTCCCGAGAGACAATATTGTATATATGCTCAGGTCATTCGCTTAGGAGATCGAAGATCTGGGACAAAATCTGAGCTGCTGCACTCGGAGGCAGTAAGATCTGAGTTTCCAATTTTCTGTCTGTAAAATAGGAATCATAGCAATAGGAATTATGGATATAAATATGTATAGTGACTATGTCTCAGGCTGTTTGGTCACAAAGTTTAAATGAGATAATTTAAGTGAATCACTGGGCCACTTTAATGGGTTTGATCATCCATAACTAAAATGTAAAAATAGTTTATTGCACTTATCTATTTATTTTATTTTGTGCATGTGTACATACAGTACGTATGCGTACACATGTGGAGCTCAGGAGACAATCTTTGGGAGTCAAATCTCTCCTTCTGCCACGTGAGGCCCAGGGATCAAACTTAGGTAGTTCAAGTAGGAAGTGGCAGTGGCTAGCACCTTTTTACCAACTGAGCTATCCTGCCAGCCCCCAGTGTGTATATGAGGGGTGGGGCTTGAGGACAGAACCCAGGGCCTTGTATAGTAGGCAAGCATTGTCCCACTACACAAACCCACAGCCTGTAGGTTTTCTAACTTTAGTGACTAAACTAGTAGTTATCAATCTTTTTGGAAGTCCCATTGTAAGGTCTTACTCCCAGAGGTTCTGATTACATTGGTCTGATTGGCCTGAGAGGTGACCCAGTATGTGTTTTTAAACTTTTGTTGCATTTATTTATTTATTTATTTATTTATTTATTTATTTATTTATTTATT
>CABHPH010140153.1:29887-47623 GCA_902168325.1 Peromyscus nudipes
ATTTATTTATTTATTTATTTATTTATTTATTTATTTATTTATTTATTTATTTATTTATTTGAGTGTGTGTGCACACACACATTTGAGAACATGTGTATACCACAGTACACTTGAAGTCAGAGGACAAATTGCAGGACTTGCTCCTTGTTCCACTCTGGGAGTCCCCAGGATCAAACTTAGGTAGTCAGGTTTAACAGCAAGCACATTCACCTGCTGAGCCATCTCTCCAGCCTGAGACTTGGTGTTTTAAAGCAGCAGCCAGACAATTCTGAAGTGCAGCCACAGCTGATCTCCATGGGGTTAGATTTATTTGCACCTCCAAACGGGCTGCCTCTTTATGCAGGAGACATTTTTGGTCATTCCAGCACCTAGTGTTTTTTTCTTTTCTGAACTCCGAAAAAAATGATGTGCAACTGCCATCCAACGTAAACAGACAACTCTGAAGTGTGCAGCTCTGACTGTTTCCATATGTAGCACTCCCTAGATCAAGACACTGAACAGGACTAACATCTTTGAAGACTTCCTCCTAGGGTACCTTCCATGGTACATATCATGCTGACCTTCCTCACTATAGATGACTTTAGCTTTGTTTGAACTACCCCTGTGCCTTATCTGGTGTGGTGGGGCATTTGACCTGACTGTGGTGACAAGGGAATGAATAAAGGGCAGACAGACACACATAGAGAAAAGCTGGGGTCAGGTGGAATCTGATGATGTGGCGCCGACCAAAGCAACAATCGGAACCTCAACTTGTTTATTATGTATATAGCATGTGGAGGAAGCCATAGCTAATCTCAGTGGATGCCTACAGGTGAGCAGTCTCAGGTTGTAAACAACTAAGAGGAAGGGGCTGCAGTTGCTAGTTTTTGCACACATTGGCCGATCACAGTACACACTTGTATTTGGACCAGAGGCTTTGCTATTTCCATGGGTCTGAAGCATTGGGTCCTTGATGTAGCCGTGTCCATGTCAACAGTACACACTCAGGAGTTCACTTGCTCTTTATACATTCTCGCATGGCTTCCTTGGCTCCCCCACATCCCTGATTTTCAGTTTTGTTTTGTTTTGAGACAGGATCTTGCTCTATAGCCACAGCTGGCCTGGTACATGCTATGCTACAGAATTTGGCTTCAATCTCTGATGACCCTGTCTCAAGTCTCTTGCTTCTTGAGACAATGGGCAAGTACTACCACACTGCTCTACCTCTGAATTTTTGTCACTCCCCAGATCTTACCTGTGTAGGTCATTCGTACAGGCAGGATTTGCTCTTATCTGCTTGGCTTTATTATTCACCCCCCCCATGTGTTATTATTTAACCTTTCTTGTTCATAAGTACTCTGTAGGGTGGATCTTAAGCTCCTTAGGGCAAGAATTGCTCACAGGCCCAGAGCATTCCTCTGCACATTACAGAGACTCAGTGACTATGTAGAGAAAGAATGTTGGTGTTGAATGAATGGGAACGGGGAGAAAAAAGTAAGCAGACAGACCAAGACAAAGCCTTCTCTCTTCATGGTCCTCCATCCACATGTGGCTCAGTACTCCTGATAGCACTTCACAGAACATCAGGATTGTGCATTGTTTTTTGCTTGCGCTTGACTTGCGGGTTTGTTGTGTGCCTTTTCCTGGGGGAGATGTGGACAAGTATCTATTCATCCCAGATAGGGCATTAATAATAGACAAAAAAAAATCATTCCACTGAAGTCTGGTTTAGCGAACTAGTGAGTGTATCTGGGCTTCCTTACAGGAGCATGGGGGACTCAAAGGCAGCTGCATCACTGCAAAGCTCAAGCCACATCCCTGGACTTCCCCGCGCACAATTTGTAGGCAACTGCACTGGATGGAGTCCTCTCTTCCCAACAGAATTGTTTACTGTGTACCTAACCTTAGGAAGTGCTCTTGTGCATCTTGTAACTTTTTGAGTTTTCCCAGCATTGTAAATTTAGTTAGCTTCTCAAGTCTTAAGAGGCTCCCTCTTCCCTCTCTCTCGGGAAATGTTTCAGTTGGGAGGAAATAGCTACACAAAACAAGGTTTCATTGTAGACAGAAGGCAGACATGGATTCAAAGAACCACCTGCCTGAGGAGAAAGTTAGATGCCCAAGTTTAACTTGAGAATCTAACAAAAGAGAAGGCACTTCCGGTGACCTATACGCTCCAGGAAGTCACCTGAGCTCATAACTGGGAAGACGCTTTAGCCCAAAGAATTTAGGAGACTGTCTATACAAGCAGAGAGGTGACTCATGCCACCAAACCGGGAGATCAACTATCTGTCTTAAGACAGGCCTGAGAAGACAGGGAGGCAGATTATATAGAATTATACCCTTTTATGGCCTACAAGGATCTCAGAGACTATTGTCAAAAACATCCCCAAGAAGTCAGGGAGACTTGCATGTCTTTTATCCCCAGCATTCTGGAGGCAGAGGCAGGCAGATTTCTGTGAGTTCCAGGCCAGCCTGATCTATGTTCTGGGACAGCCAGGGCTACACAGCGAGACCCTGTCTCAAAAACAACAACAACAACAAACAAACAAACAAACAACAACACCACAAAATACCCCTCACATACACGTACCAACTGCCTCCACCCTTGGCCCTACTCTCCTTGTCCACTTCCCCAGACACACAGGTCCTCAAGCCACTACTGCCTCACCTCACAGCATTCCTTCCCCACCCCACCCCCACCTACTCCTGCCTCCTCCCCACCTCTACCCCCCACCCCAGCTTCTCTCCTGTCCACCCAGCTGTCCTCCCAGCCCAGCCTCACTCTGCACTGCTGGAGCTGTTGTGGACTTCAGGTTCCCTTTTCACTGTAGACCCACTAAGACTTCTTTAAGAGCCCATGGCCCAGCAGGCAAAGGGTCTGGCTGCCAAGCCTGAAGACCTGACCTGGAACCCTGGGAAGAGAGATGGTCCAAGGAGAGAACTGAGTCCTACAAGTTGTCCTCTGACTTCCAAACACGTGGCATGGTGCTTGAGTGTCCAATAATAAACAAGTCCCATAATTTAAAATACACCCTCTTAAAAAGCAAAATCTGTTTCTTCTTGTCAGTGTTTGGAGATCAACAGGCTCTCCCAGCAAAGAAATATGGAGACATTTGTCTGAAGATTTTGGTTCTTGTTTGTAAAATTGGACCCATCATTTGAGTTCAGTTCTTGCTTGCCTTTTACCTATGGGGACAAAAGTTTCTTTGTGTTTCTTTGGTGTTTACTATGTGTCACTCTGTTAGGTGCTGAGGGGTGTGCTGGCGTAGAAAGGATTAAGACCCTTGCATGCTGTCAAAGAGCTGGGTGTGGGAGGCAGGCCTCCGAGAGAACAATGGAAGGCAGTATGTGATTCAGAAGAAAATAAGTAGTGCAGGCAATAAATGCTATACAAGTTTTGAGGAGGGAGGGGGATCTGGGGACGGGGTGGGGGACTGAGAAGAGTGTGAGTTTCCATGGGTGTTGGAGGATGCTTTGCTTCCGCAGATGTGGGGGAGGGCACAGAAGTGAAGTGTGCGTGCCCACACACTTAAAGGCACATGCAAACGCCCGGCTTGTTAACAACAGTCTTCAGCGGATACTTTCTATGTATCAGACACTAAATAAGTTTTACAGAATTCAGCTCATTTGAATGTGCATAACCCTATGAATTAGATAGCACTATCTTTCAATTAATAGATAAGAAATGGAAGCAATGAGAGGTTGGGCAAATTACTCAAGGCTACAGAAGAAACTGGCATACATAGGATTAGTTAGAATATGCATCTTTTAATCATTTTTAAAGATTAATTGGTTTTTATTTTATGTGTATGGGTGTTTTGCCTGCATGCATGTGTGTTCACCACATGCTTGCCTGGTGACCAGAGGCCAGAAGAAGGTGTCAGATACTCTGGAACTGGAGTTACAGATGGTTGTAAGCCACCATATGGGTGCTGGGCATTGAACCCAGGTCCTCTGCTAGAATAACAAAAACTGTTAACCATTGAGCCATCTGTCCAGCCCAGAATGTACACTTTAAAAACATTTTGAGAGGGCTAAAGAGATGGTTCAGCAGTTAAAAGCACTGGCAACTCTTGCAGAGGCCCCAGATATGATTCCTAGCAGCGACACAGTGGCTCACACTTTAGTCCTCTGTGGGAATCAGGCATGGAAGTGGTGCTCAGACATACATGCAGGTAAAACATTCATGCACATATAATAAAAATAAATAAAATATTGAAGAAAAACCCATTTTGTCTAACCTATGAAAAAAGAAAAAGGAATTTGTGGCTTAGATCAAGAAGTTGGCTTGGTTCCAGTCATTAAAGACAGTCACTTTTTTTTGCACACACAGGAGTGGCTAGGCCAAATTCCCTACTGAAGGTCAGCATGGAAATGAGAGGGATTAATGAAGCCATTACTGAGAGCTATACCCTCCTCTTTACTTCTTTGAAGATCAGAATGTGAGGCCGCCAGATGCTACATTCCACAGCCAGGAGCTCCCTTGCCTTGTTCTTTGGTCATATTGCTGAGATTTAGCAAAACACCTAAGGAGAGCCAGTGAGCCTCTGAACTGAGTCTTGTTTGTTGCCATTCTTTATTAATTAGCACTTGGAAAACATCCTGCCTATGGTGGATGCCTCACAAAGCTTGAAGTCAGATGAGCTTGCCTGGCTGTATTTGTTAGGTTGGAAAGGATGGGAGGGTATTGGCCTGATAATACAGACGACTGTATTTTACATTTTAAGACTGGCATGCAGCCAACATCTGAAAGTATTTCCTAGGCAAGGTGCCTAACTGCGTTTTTTCTGGATATTCTTCTAACTTATGTGAGTCTTCAATAAATATTAAACCAATATGAGGTACATTCTGAGTAGTTCTTTCCTTAATTCTTGATCCTAAGAAGAGCCAACACAGTCACTAAGTAGAAAGTGCTGGGGAAGAGGGGGCCCCTGGACACTAGCTAGCACTCACTTTGGCCAGGCTGCTTTTTCCAAGGCGGGGTTAGGAAGCAGCTGCTCTCTTTTGCAGAGGGAGGAGGGAGAGAGGTCAGGAGACTTCCTTTCCTGCAGCTAGTCTTTCACGGACTGCACGCGGTGGAAGATAGGGAGACTGAGAGGGAGGGAGGAGGGAGGGAGACGCAGAGAGAGGCAGAAACCGAGAGACAGAGAGAGCGAGAGAGGGAGGAAGAGAGAGAGAGAGAGAGAGAGAGAGAGAGAGAGAGAGAGAGAGAGAGCCCAAGAGAGAGACAGTGCAAGAGAGACCCAGGGGAGGGAGAGAGCGAGACACAGAGAATGACAGACAAAGAGGGAAAGAGGCAGAGAGAGACAGAGAGACAGAGAGACAGAGGGGGGAGGGAGAGAGAAAGAGAGGGCTAGGGTGGTTTGTGTAGCTAGAGGAGAGAGGAAAAACATCAGAACTGGTTTAGAGGAAGTCCAGGGAGAAGCCCCCAACTTAGGCACTGAAGTAGGAAGTGAGGCTGTAACTAGAAGGGGCAAGGGACGATACTTTTATGGTCTTTTATCAATGTCCCATTTCAAGGCGGAAGGGAGGAAGCGGGAAGACCTTACCCAGCACACTCCGAAAATCAAAGCCTGTCCAGTAGTTTTGCAGCCTTACTCCTAGAAGTTAGTGAGGGCCAGCTGAGTACCTAGTATGTGTCCAGGTGTACAAAGTAGTGATCTGAGAACCGGGTGACCTGAGGAGTTAGTCCACCAGGCTTAGGCGGGGAGGTGAATTGGTGAATTGTGAGTCACAGTGGCGAAGGAGCAAAGCTGTGTACGCGTGCACGCATCGAGTGCAGAAGACCAGGCAAGGAGAAGAAGGAGGAAAGAGGCAGGGATGGGGCCTCGGGAGGGCTGCAGGGTGGAGGGGGAGATGAGAGGAAGCAGGGCGGGGGGGGGGGGGGGGAGTCGAGGAGGAAGTGGAGGGAAGACAGCGAGGCGGGGCAGTGGTGGCTTGAGGACGTGTGCATGTGCGGGGGGGGGGGGGGGAGGACGGAGGTGGGGGGGATGGTGAAGGGGAGGGGAGGGGGGCCAAAGGTGGAGGGAGCTGACGACGAGGGGGAGGAGAGAGGGAGGGGAAACCGGAGGAAGCGAGCGGCGGCTGCTGGGGGAGGAAGGCAGGGAGGAGGAGCCGTGAGCCGCGGCGGTGGCGGCGGTTGCTGCAGCCGCCTGGGGAGCCCAGCCGAGTGCCGCCTGGGGCTGCGGGGAGTGCGGGGAGACGGAGCGATCGGTCGAGCCCGGGCGGCGGGGCCGAGCAGCGGGTGAGTGGAGCCCCAAGGGGACGCGGCGGACCGTCTCTGGGGGCCGGGCGAAGAGGAGCGGGAAGACGCGGCGGCGGCGGGGCGGAGGGTGGCGGCCCCATGGCTCGGCCCCTGGCTGGCCCCGCTTCCCCGCCCTCCCTCTCAGTTTCCTCCCGTCGCCCGCCTGCGCCTAGGGGGCTGGTCCCGGGCGGGCCGCGGGCTGAGGGTGGCGCTGGCCCGGAGGGCGGGCGTGATGGGCCAGGGGGGGTGGAGCTGGTGGTTCGGGGTGTACCCGGGGGCGGGAGGTTGGACCGGGACCGCTCTAAATTGGCTGGAGAGGGGGCCCCGTCGGCGGCGAAGTTGCTAGCTGGGGGCAGAGACGGCCACGCGGTTGCAGGAGTAAGACATCCCCCTCTCGTGGAGTGCGTGAGACGAGGAGTCCGGCGTCCCTGCCCTCCCCGTCGCCCTCCCCGCCTGCCCGGCCCTGCTAGCTCCTCTCCTAGCCTCCGGTGTCCCCTCTCTCTCACCCCCCCCTCTGCCTCCTGCTTGGCTCCCTCGGCAGTGCCGGGTCCCCTAGGTCCCCGCCCTGACCCTCTCGGCCTCCAACTTCCCTCGACCCCTGCTTGCTTGGCCACGACTCCTGTTCCCCTTTTCTTCCCTCGCTAGTTACCCCTCCCCGCTTCGTTAATTCCCGTGCAATTGCCTCTTTGAGACCTTTTTTTCCTCTCCTTCCTTTTAGATTGGCCAACGGCTCCTTTCAACCCTGCCTCGTTGGTGGCCACTGGAGAAGCGCGGGGGGCTCCCCAGACAGCCGTGGGGACAAGTTAGAGCCAGCACTTTACCCCGGGCCTCGCGTGTAGCTTTCCCTCCCCTGTTCTAGGTGCCCCAGTGTCCAGAGGGGGGTGCGGGTGTGCCCTCCTTAATGTTCCACCGCCCGGGCAACCCTTCGGTCTCGTGTTCCATCTCGCTCTTGCTTCCTGTACCGTAGTCAAGTGGAGCCACTTTGCATCATGTCCCGGTATAGCTACCAAAGTCTCCTGGACTGGCTCTATGGGGGTGTCGACCCCAGTTTTGCAGGCAATGGGGGCCCCGACTGTGCTGCCTTCCTGTCTTGGCAGCAGCGGCTGCTGGAAAGTGTGGTGGTCCTGACCCTGGCCCTGTTGGAGATCCTGGTGGCCCTTCGGCACATCCTGAGGCAGACGGAGGACGGTAGGGGTGGCCGTGGCAGCCAGCCACAGCAGGTGACCCAGCGGCCAGAGGAAGGCAAGGAGAGCCTGAGCAAGAATCTGCTCTTAGTAGCCCTGTGCCTGATCTTCGGGGTGGAGGTGGGCTTTAAGTTCGCCACCAAGACCGTCATCTACCTGCTCAACCCTTGTCACCTGGTCACCATGATGCATGTGAGTCTGTTGACTTTTTCCTGGGCAGCCTAAGTGATAAAAAGTCATTTGTGTGCTCAGGACACTAGTGTAGAGAGCACTTTGTCCCCTTGGGAAGTGGGACCCTTAAAAATGGTTTTCCAACCAGCAGCTGCCTTTGTGCTAACTTCAGCGTTGCACAATGGATCAGCCCTACCGCGGAGGTAAAGGGCCCCCTAAAAAGGACTTGCACCCCGCCCCCCACCCCCCCCCCCCCCGCCCCTCCTCCCCTCTCCCTCCCCTCCCCCCTCCCCCTTCCTCCCTCCGGCTCCCAGCCCTGCTGGGGCCTGGCCTTTTCACCAGCAGGAAGTCCAGCCCCGGCTAGGTGCCCCTTCAGAATCACATCTGTGGCCCATGGCCCAGCCCTCTTGCCTTTTGCAGTAGTTTTCCCGGGGCCCTGGTTACACGCTTTCCTGGAGGTGGTTACACAAGCTTCCTTGTCTCCACTGTGGTACATTGGGGAAATACTGTTAGGGGTTTCTCTTAAGGACTCTTTCATTTGGGAGTTTATGCTCTTAGGGCGAGGTCTGTTTTTGGGTTGTGAGCCTGAGCAACCCAAAGCTACCAAGAGCTCTCTGAACTCGGCTCCATGCTGATTTGTGAACTTTAGGTTGGAGATCTCGATTGGAGGTGAGAGGGTATTTACTTTTTTCAGACCTGGTTCTCTGATTCTGTCCTCTGGTCATGCTCCAAGGGTACTCAGAGAGCTGATTTCTTTTGCTTTTCTGACCTCTATTCATTAGCTATGCTAAGGCGAACAAATAGCATTGAAAGGGGAAATTGCCAGCAAGGTACGCATAATCTGTGTGAGGACCAAAGAGGGAGACTTCTTTACTCAGCCTGCTCAGGGATATTCTGAAGCTGTAAATTCATGGGAACGAGGAGAAAGGGAGAACGGGAAAGCAATTAGGTCTTTTTACATTCCCGGCTGTGGAAAACTTTGTGTGTTTTACTGGGGGTAGGTAGTTTTGAAGCCTGTCTTTAGCATCTTTATTGCTTTTTATATTTGTTGAAGGTTGTTCTCAGGAGAATGCCGACAACTCTGCTTAGAGCAGGAGGTTGAGATTATTATCCTCGCTTTACAGCCCCTGCTGGGTTCAAGGATAGAGGTCACTTGCCTCAAGGCAAAAGATGGATTAGAATCAGGGATGGAAGCGAACTCCTTTGGAGTTACAAACCTTCAGCTCTAAACTCGGGGTGGCAGAGGGTGGTGAGGCCATCCTGTAGGACTTTGCTGTATACTTGGGACTCATATATTTGGTAGCTCACTTTTCCTGGAAATCCATTTGGTTACACATTCTTGGCCTCAGTTTCTTGATCTATAAAATGAGAATGACCTTGGCCCCTTGGCATCTTGCAGATTGTAAGGTGTAGATAGCTCTGGAATAAAGGGGACATTATTGATTGGGTCACTAAAAAGCATGGAAAAGAGTTGGGGTAAGATGGGGTAGGCAGCAGTTTTTTTTTTTTTTTTTTTTTTTTAGGGCTTCTTGTGAAGGGGTGCCATTCACAGCAAGTCCAGGGTTGTCCTAGCTAGACCTTCTGTGCAAATTTGACCAGTCCTCTTTCTTGTTTCTTTTGAAATGAATGGCCTTTTTGTTAATGAGAGGAAACAATGAGTCTGAGCTGCTGTTGTGTATGCCTCTTCAGACAGGAGTGCTTTTTTAGGATGGCAGGTGGTAAGGGTCAGAGGGTGCCTCTACAAAGGGGTCTTGAGGCCTCTGGCAACCACAGATCTAGAAGGTCAACAAAGGGCTAAATTCAGCCTCACTGGGGCTGCTACTGGTGTGATGACATCGAACCTGGCAACGACCGTGATTTTTAAAGGAAAGATTTTAGAGGCTTTTAGAAGACTCTGGAGCCCTACTTCTGGAATTAATTAGTTGTATGGCTTTGGGGAAAGTTCCCTTTCTGGGTCTCAGTTTCTCTACCTGTAAGATGGGACAGAATTGTACTCCTAACCATTGACAGTCTGTTCTGTGATTCTTTGTCCCATAACTAATGGGACTATGACAAAAGCCTTTGAAAGGCTTTTGACTTCCTTGTGCAAAAAAGGGAAATTGGTCTCCTCTGTGAAGGTCAGGTAGCCAGCCAGTCCACCCTTAGCTTTTGCTCCACATGGCTCCCAGTAAAGTAAAATTGTTGAGGCGACCTTCGGGGTCACATGCACTTGATGCCAGGACAGATAGATGTTTGGGTGACTACAGGCTGATTTCTTGTCCTCATATGTGGGTTGGTTTTTTTTTTTCCTTAGCTTTTGCCCTGAAGCTATAGGGTGGACGCAGGGAAAGGACTCATGCTGATACATTCTTGCAGTGTCCTGGGGACACTGTATTCCTTTGTCCTCTGTCCCCAATCACTGCTTTACCCTACTAAGGTCCTGCGTCGGCTTTGGTACATCCAACTTTCTAGTGCCTTCTATGTGGCTCTTCCTTAGAAGCAGGACTGTATGGATTTTTGAAAGTTGATGAGAGTCAGTTAAAAAAAAAATTAACAGCAGATGGTAGCAACCAGTGTTATAACTTGGATGCAAAAATGACTAATGATAGTTTGGAAGACTACTAATACCTTACATTTATCTAGCACTTAACTGCTCACGGGCACTTTAATATGCATTATCTTATTTGAGGTTGTGATAGATCAGCTTAGGCCCGGAGAAAAAGATGTTAAAATGTTTTCTGTGATTGTGTCCATTGCAGAGGGGAGATATTATGAATCAGTAAATGCTTTTTGCAAGTGAATTAGATGAATTAGGCTATAATGCAGCAACAGACCTCGGAGATCTAGAAGTACTGACCAGGCAAAGGGGATGTTAGCTGAAGTGAAAAGGGGTTTCAAGGTGGACATGCTTATGTTTGATAGTGTCTCTTAACTCTATGACTCTGTTTTGGCTTTCTAGAAAGTTCTTTTCTCGTAGAATCACTAAGTGTAACAACGGCCATGTTACTTTACGCCAGGAAGTAGAGGAGTTGGAGAGAAACTGGTTCCTTTCTCCAGCTCTCATTTTTCAGTCTGCAAAATATTCATTTGCAACGCCTTGTTACACAGACCCTCGTCACAGCCATGCTGCCTTTGGGTGGCTGCCAACTGTAGTAACATAAGGAAGGGCATAACTTGCGTCTGAATTCTGTCCCTGATTAACATTCCTGCTGTTGAGTTTCTTTTTGGTCTCATGTGATTTCTCTGAGGTTTGAGGATTGTAGATTGATAGTGGCTTGGAGGATTACATTGGTACCAGCCCACAGCTCAGTTCCAGCTGAAGGTGCAAGTGCCCAGGCTAGCACAGCATTGTTAAACCCCGCGCTAAATATCGGGTCTGTCTGCCAACTACGCCAATAAGGATTTCTTCAAGCATGGCCACTCAATCCTCTTTTGCCCATGAATTTTGGCAGGTATGCATTCCGGGGAATGAACCTACTGAGCCATTGGTCTGTTTATCCAAAAATCTCCCAGCAGTTTAGTGGCACAGGTGGCTTTAACTCTCAGCTGCCACAGTGGGAATCTTGGATTAGTCGGGAGAGATTCTTGTAGCTGTTTAAGTCTGAAAAAATCTACAGTTTCTCAGTAGAAGAGTTAAAATGCTAGACAGGCTAGATGTGATGGTGAATGCCTGCAATCTCAGCACCAGGAGGTTTAGGTAGGGGGATGGCAAGTTCAAGGCCAGTATGACCTACATAATGAGACTCAAATACAAATACAGTCTGGCTGGTTGTGTCTGTAAAGAATAGGGGTCTACGACTAACTTTATCTTATTGGTTCTTTGTTTTCTTTCTTCTTTGGTTCTTTTAATACATCTTAACTTATATTATTTTTCTTGAATACAATTATGTTGTGTCTGTTTTAAGAACTTAATGAAAAGATCTCCTTTTTCATGCTTTGTTTAATTGCAAAATTTCTGTGGGTTCTGAATGTGTCTGTGTTAACATCCGGTTAGATGCTGAACTTAGCCAGGTACAACATTTGCAGCTTAATCTTCAATGCCTGTACACAGGAAGCGGGCCAGGCATTCAGCAAATTATAATTCATGATAATTGACCTGTAGCTCCCAGCCAGTACTTAATTGTTTTAAAATTTTTGGTCAGTAATTCCAAGCCCCCTCTTGTTTTGTAAATTTACTTTATTAGTGTGTGTGTGTGTGTGTGTGTGTGTGTGTCACACATACCACAGTGCATACATAGAGGTCAGAGGTCACCTTCCAGATGTTGGTTATCCTATACATCTACTCTGGGTCCTGGGAATTGAGCTCAGGTTGTCAAGCTTGCATGCCAAGCACTTTTATTCTCGGAGTCATCCCTGCAGCCCAGGCCTCTCATTTTAGAATTGTGTTGGTTATTACATATTCTGCCTTTAAAAATATAATGTATTAGAGGTTTGATTTCTACCAGACAGGGCTTTCCTGCCTTGGGTTTGCTAAAGTTTAATCCCCCATCTTTTCTTTCTCTCTTTTTCTTTCCCTCTCTCCATCCCCCCCTCCCCCCCTCCCTCCCTCCATTCCTCCCTCCCTTCCTCCCTCCCTTCCTTCCACACGAGAACTCACCATGTTGCTCTTGCTGGCCTGGAGCTCACTCTGCAGATGAAGCTGGCCTCAAACTCACAGACATCTGCCTGCTTCTGCCTCCAGAGTGATGGGAATAAAAATGTGGGCCCCATCTTACTATAAGTATGGAGTGGTATATCTTCACAGATTCTGGGCTTTGGGCTGGGCGGGAGCCCAGTTGGAAGGGTATGTGTTTTGCATGCTTGGAACTCTAGGTTCCAGCCCCAGCACTTGATAAACCAGGCACGGTGGCACATGCCTGCAGTCACAGTACTGGGGAGGTGGAGAGAGGAGGAGTCAGAAGTTCAAGGCTATCTTCAGCTACAAAGCAAGATTGAGGACATTCTGGGATATATGAGACCCGTCTCAAAAACAGAAACAAAATGAAACTGAGTTTTTGGTGGCACCCTCTTTGACTTACTGAACACTCACTGGTACAACCCATTTACCATTTGATGGGTTTATTTTAGAGAAAATCAGACAAAGAACTGAGAATGAGTCTTTCTCTTCCCCCCAACTTCAGATCAGACTCACTTCCTCACTCCCCATCTGTTGTCAGGAGCACTGATTACTGTTCCTACATGGGATTGATGTTCATGGATAATGGGTGGAATGAGGGATCCAGCCATTTGCTGATGGCTGTGTCCTGTGTCATCAGACCAGGAGGGCATCAGGGAATGAATGTTTATATGGGCCTTGGCATTGAGACATGACATTATTTTATTCTTCCCTCCAGAGAAAATGGCAGAAAATTCCCCCATCTTTCATCGGTGCAGTCTTTAGGAGACTACATTCATTATACATAGAGGTGTTGTGGACTGGTGGGTTAAGCATCTGCATCTAACACTGGGGTTGAATATTACGATGCCTATGGCTTTCTGTGGGAACCTGAGCAAATTATTTAACCTTTTCCTTTCCAGATCTACACCATGAAAATGAATACAGGGAAAGAAAAGCTTTTTAATCTGCTAAATAACTATATAGTCACTTAACCCAGAGAAGAAGCTGGGCAAAGCTAATTAGAGTGGCAGATGACCAATGTGGTTTTACTTTAATCTCAACCCCTTCTCACTTTTCCCGATGGCTGCTGAGATCCATTCTTCCAATAATGCCTGTTGCTTTTCTCTGGCTTCTTGCCCATGTCTCCATGCCCTTGTAATGCACAGCATGCAAAACTGGGCTCTGTAGCGCTTAGGGTCCAGCCCATACCAAGCAGGGAGGAATGCTTTTCCCTCTCAGTCTTTTCATGCCACGCACCTGTGAATACAACCCAACATCATCACGCTTGCTTTTAAATAACAGTATGTTTCTGGCTCCTGCTCAGTACCTGATTGCAGGCTCGCTGGATTTTGTTCCCTAACCGCACATCCACCCCTTCTCCGTCTTCATGGGGCTTGTTTTCGATTTGTTCTCTCTGCAAGTTCTCCTCTGAGGATTCTCCTCTTTGAAACCTTTCTAGATGATCCTGACCTGACTCCAGTTATTCTTGTCATTCTATTAAAATCATTTGTCCTCCTTTCCCAACCCTTCTCAGCACTTCTCAGAATATTGGGCAAGGGGTTGGGGTATAGCTCAGAGACAGAGTTTGCGTGCTTAGCATGCATGCCTCTCTGGGTTCAATCCCCAGCACCTCACACACTTTTTTTTTTTTGCTGTTGTTGTTTGGCGAGGGCTCTTGTTTTTGTATGCTTATTCAGTTTCCACTGTTAGCAGGGACAGTTTTTATAAGAAAAGGCAGTTTAATTCCATGTCATGCATGATTACAATGATGTACATGTGTGTTAATTGTTGTGGGCCTGGATAATGGTGATTAAGTGACTGACAGACTTGATGTTTTGTATCCCCCTGCCCCCATGGTGACCTGTGTTCCCTTGAGGTCTCATGGACATGGTTCTTATGTCTGTTGTGCCCAAGGAGTTTATCTTTGGATCTGTTTGTTTGTTTGTTTTTTCGAGACAGTTTCTCTGTGTTGCCCTGGCTGTCCTGGAACTACCTCTGTAGACCAGGCTGACCTTGAACTCACAGAGATCTACCTGCCTCTGCCTCCTCAGTGCTGGGATTAAAAGAGGTACACCACCATCACCTGGCTCTGATCTGTTTTTGAAATAGCCAGAGGACAGAAACAGGCTCAGTTCTAGAGCACATACGTCTTCTAGAAGTTCTACCACAAACAGCCCGTTATTCAACCATGGCCCACTCTGGATCCAAAGTATGACTTTCATCCAGATCAGGAAATTAGGATGCTGGATCTATGTCTTTATCCCTTGGCAGACATCTGGGCATGGCAACTTTAATTTCTTGCTTTACTGTAGAAATAAAAAGAATGTTATTAGGCCAGTGACTCACTTTTCTTTTTTCCTCCTGTACTTTTGAGTGGTAGCTCATTGTCATTGTGTCTACTTGAAATATTCTCAACAAGAGCCAAGTTTTTCAGCTTGTCCTTGTCTTTCATATCTTTTTATTATTATCATTTATTTTGAAGTACTGGAGAATGGATCCCATGCTTTGTGTGTACTAGGTAAGTGTCATGCCAATGAGCTATAACCAAGCCTCGTTTTTTGCTGTGTGCATATGCTTTGTTACATTGAGAGTACATTCGTCTCAAACGTCCCTATCTGGCCAGGCTGAAGAGGCATGAAGAGAGCTATGGAAATGGAGAGGAGTGATTAGCTGGTTATAATGCAGATGCCTGACTCCCTCTAAAGACACCTAAGCAGGTCCAGGGTAAGGATGGCATTATGATTTTTTTTTGAGATAGGCTATGTAACCCTCTGTGTAACCCTAGCTGTCCTAGAACTCACAGAGATCTGCCTGCCTCTGCCTCCTTAGTGCTGGGATTAAAGGCATGCGCCACCACTGCCCAACTCTGCATCATGAATTTTAAAGAAATTCCTTGGTGGACTGGGGGTGTGCCCTGCATGAACAGAACAGTACTGTGTGATCAGGTATAGTGGTCATACGCCAGAAATGAACTGTCTCTCAGAAAAACAAGACTACCCCCAAACTAAACTCCCTCACAGTTGAAATGTTGGTCAGTCTTGGGTCTCATTTGGGGAGACATCTGGTGGCTGAAATAAGTAATAAGTGGGAAGAGCACTTGAGTGCTCTTCGTGACTGACGTGAAACTGCGTGGCCCGTGGTTGGGCAAGCATTGAGGCTTCTGAAAGCAGTGTATATAGGTTGGCATTATAGGCTATATAGGTAGTTTATGTAGGTAGTATGGCTTAAGTGAGATGGTAAGGACAAGTTTTTGTGAGGGGAGTGTTAAGGGAGTTGTTATCATTAGAATATTTCAAGCAGGCCTTTGTTACCCTCTAGTTCTCCATTTCTCTTCTCTAGGCCAGTAAGTTCTCTCAACTGCCAGGAGGCCATTTTGACACCTGGTTGCTGGATGCTAGCTCTCTGTATGGGAGACTGTTGTTTTAAATGGTTGTAAGGATTTATTCCTTCTTAAACTGGTTTTTGAGATTTTTATTTTATGTATATGGATGTTTTGCCTGCATGTATGTCTGGACACCACGTGTGTTCCTGGTGCCTGCTCGAAGTCAGAAGAGGGCATGGGATCTCCCCAGGACTGCAGTTACAGATGGTTGGGCGCTACCATGTGGGTGCTGGGACCTGAACCTCGATCCTTTGCAAGAGCAATTCTTGAACCATATCTCCAGCCCCAAATTTGTTCATTCCTGTATTCATTTAATAAATGTTTATGAATATCTGTTGCATGCCAAACATTGGTGCCAGGCGCTGGAAATTCAACAATAACTAATAAGTTTAGATGAGAAAGACAAGACTATGGGTCAACTAATTTATAATGTTATGTGTAAAGTCATACACCCGAATGAAACATAGAATGGGAAAGCGTTTTCTACAATGCATTTAAGGAAGATTTTTTTTTCCCCTTGAGATGACATTTGATTTGAGCTGGCACATGTAGGAGGCATGTTAACTTCATGAGAGCAGGGGCCCTTGGTAGTCTTCTTCTCTGTTTGAGTACCTAGAATGAGGCCCAACAAAGAGGGAAAAGAAGAGAATTCTGGACATAAGACACAATGTATGAGTCAGTCATGGGAGCATAGGTCTTTAGTCCTAGCATTAAGGAGGCATAGGCAGGCTGAGTGAGTTTTAGGCTATCCTGGTCTACATAATGAGTTCCAGGCCAGCCAGGGCTGCATAGAGAGAGATCCTGCCTTCAAAAAAGAAAGAAAGAAGGATTGAATGTGTGAAGGGCTGAGGGTGTTCATGTTCAAGCTAAATTTGATCCTGATCTCTGCTAAAACAAAAGCAAAAATTCTAGATATACTGCTGCTGCCTCCTTCATATGACAGTGTCTCAACTGTAACCTTGCATCTTATCAGGGTCACATTTCCTGTTTCTTCCTCGCCAAGGCAAGTGAAGCTTTAAGAATGCTTTGTCATTTCTGGGCCATTGATAAAAGTCACAGATGTTCATGAAGTTTCATTAGGGGATATGCAATACAGAGAATCGTGTTCTCTGCCCTGTCCCAAGGAAGACCCATGCCGTCAAGGACAGATGCCCAGAACATTGAGGTAAGTTAGCAGAGATGAGTGGAGATAGCATGCACCCGTGTACAACCTGGGGGCGATTATTTAGTTGTTCATGAATTGGTTGCCCTCCTGAATGCCCTCCACAGCAGAATTCAACATGAGGTCTTCCCTCCTCCCTCCCTCTTTCCACCCATCCCTCCCTCTACCCATCCCTCCCTCTTTATTTCTTGCCCTCCCTCTCCCTCCCTCTCCCTTCTTACCTTTTTTTCAAGACTTCTTGCTGCCTTCCTACCTTTCTTTTTCATATCCTTTCTTTCCCATTGCTCTGTCTTTCTATCTGACAACTCCATTCAAATTGGCCTCCTTCCAGAGTATTTCACGGCTCTAACACAATGCCTTTTACAATGTAAAATGCGTGTTTCAGGACTGGCAAGATGGCTCAGCAGGTAAAGGCACTTGCTGCTAAGCCTGTTGACTTGGATTCAATCTCTGGGACTCATAATGGAAGAAGAGGACCTATCCCTGCAAGTGATCTTCTGATCACACGAAGTAAAAAGATGTAATCAAAATCTCCATTTTGTTAGAGAATGTGACATGCCTGGGGGAACTGGGAAGAAACTGCCTCCATTTTAAAGGTTCACAATCAAGTAAGAATGGCATGTGGACAGACTTCATTGGCTATCTGGGAAAGAATGAGTTAAAAAAAAAACTGCTTTTCCAGTTTTAATATATTATCCTTCAACATTCTTTGTAACTTTGAATTCTTGGATATTTTATTTTATTATGCACTAGTGTGTGTGTGTGTGTGTGTGTGTGTGTGTGTGTGTGTGTATGTATGTGTGTATGCCATGTGCATGTGTGGCAATTTTGGGAGTTGGTTCGCTCCTCCTTCCATGTTGGTCCTGGAGATAGAACTTAGGTGGTTGGGTTTGGCACCAAATACCTGCTGAGCTATCTTTAGATCCCATTTTTATTTCATTTTAAAAAGTCAAAAAGCCAGGCTGGGTGGTGGTGGCACACATCTTTAATCCCAGCACTGGGGAGGAAGAGGCAAGCAGATCAATGTGATTTGGGGGC
>CABHPH010140154.1:0-16139 GCA_902168325.1 Peromyscus nudipes
ATCCTAGGCTGGCCTGGAACTCACTATATAGTGAAGGCTGGCCTTGAACTTCTGATCCCCCTGTCTTCACCTTCCAAGTGCTGGGATTACAGGTGTGCACCACCATGCCCAACTTGTATGCGATTTTGTTTCAGTCGATTTTACTTGAATAAGGCTGACTTATCCCTGGCCTCAGCAAAATCCAGACTGAGCTGGAGCCACAGTGATTATTGGTTTAGGGAACACATGTGTTCTGACCTAGTCCAGTGAGGACGAACTTTGATGACTTTGCTGCAGTTGTTAGGAGAGGGAGTTTCTTTTCTTTTCTCATTGTGTTATTGCATTTAGGGTACAGAGGATTGAATTTAGGGCCCAACTCAAGCAGAGCCATGTCCCCAAACCCTCAGAGGGGGATTCTTGGCAGATACTCTACTACTGAGCCATGTCCCTAGCCCCTCACTGGGGGATTCTAGGCAGGGGCTCTACCACTGAGCCACACTCCCCAGCCCCTCACTGGGGGATTCTAGGCAGATGTTCTACCACTGAGCCACACCCTAGCCCCTCACTGGGGGATTCTAGGCAAGAGCTCTACCACTGACTCTGAGCTCCATTGTTCTTTTTAGAATTCTGGCCCACAGAGCAGCTACCCTATGTGTGTACTGTATTTCACAGTAATAAAAAGATGTTGAAAAGGCAGTTATTATTGAGGAGCTCTGAGTTGCCTGGAGGTAAGAACTGAAAGCAGAGAGCAAGGATCCTCAAAAGAGAATTAGTAGGTCTATGGCAGGGGTGGGGGGCACTCTGAAGTGTTATCATAGTCCTTTTCTTTTTCTTTTTAACCATCGACCTCCGAGGGCAAAGCTATTTTCCTGACACTAGTAAGATGCTGTTGCCTCACTCTTCTCCCCAGTGAACACTGACAGTTTCCAACAGTCATGGGATATGATAGAGTTGCTCTGATATTGAGGGGTTGGTTGTGTTTTATTATAGTAACTTAATTTTTAAATATTTCCATGCTTTTATATGATGCATTGCAGTCAAATTAACTCCCTTTTCACTTTTCTTTTTTCTTTTTCTGAGATAGGGTTTCTCTGTGTAACAGCCCTGGCTGTCCTGAACTCACTCTGTAGACCAGGCTGGCCTTGAACTCCCAGAGATCCGCCTGCCTCTGCCTCCTGAGCTCTGGGATTAAAGGTGTGTGCCACCACCACCCAGCTCACTTTTAACTCTTCTTATCCCTTCTTGCTCTTGCTAACTCCTATCCCTTTCCCAGCTAGCCCCTTCCTTCTTTCATGTCTTTTTTTCAAGGGGGGAGTGGGGGGCAGGTCCCGTGCAGGTAGCCACGGCGGCTGTGTATTCATGATTGTAATGGCCACGTCATATCCAGAAGACAGGATTTGGGTCTCTTCCCTATCTTCCGGTCCTTACAGCTTTCCATCACCCCCTTTTCTTTGATGTTTCCTTGGTCTTGGAGAGAGGTGATAGAGATGTCTCGTTTAGTGTTGAGCACCATCCAGTCACTCATCCTCAGAGATTTGGCCATGTATACGTCTCTGCTCTAACTGTTGCTGGCTTCCAGAAGAGGCTTATCTGGCCAAGGCTGAGAGCTGCATTAGTCTGTGGATATAAGCAGAGATGTTTTGAAGGCAGTTTGACTCCATGTTTATCTAGGAAACCATCAGTAGTAGAGCCCCGGTAGAGCCCATGACTCCCTTAGCTATAGATTTTTGGCCAGGTTTACAGTACCAGACATGAAACCCCTTTGCGTGGCTCAGGCCACAGATCCAATCAGAAAGCAGCTGGTTCCACTTGAACATTTTGTGGCACTAACTACTATGCCAGGGCACATGCCTTGCTTTGCGGGCCAGTATTGTAGCGTGCAGGGCCCACAGCTGGGTGAGGTCATTGATGACGTTCCCCTCTCAGCGGCCTCTACCGCACCTTCCAGAGCTGTGAACCCTAGCCAGCGGGAAGCAAACTGCCAGATCACTTTCAGCTTGATTTCTCTGTGCCTTGTACAGCAGGGTCTGACTGGCTAAGAGCAATGACAAGTCCGTATCATTTTGGCAGCTTTTAGAGGCTTCAAGACCAACCTCCAGGACACCTAGGGAGGTATCCTGCACCTGGCATTGGGATTTTCATTAAAAACCCCATGACTTCTGGGAGCAGCATGGTCCACCATGCAGGGCATCTGTCCAAACTTCTTTTTGGGGGTGAGGGTGTGTGTGCCATTTTTGCTTAGGCTGGTCTTGAACTCAAGTTGTAGAGCAGTGGTTCTCAACCTTCCTAATGTGACCCTTTAATACAATTCCTCATGTTGTGGTGACTCCCAGCCATACAATTATTTTAGTTGCTACTCCATAACTGTGATTTTACCACTGTTGTGATTTCTGTGAAAGGGTCATTGGACACACAAATGGGTCGTGACCCACAGATTGAGAACTGATGTTGTAGAGGATGACTTTGAACTCCTGATCTTTCTGCCTTTGGCCCTCAAGGGCTGGGAGTGGGCCACCATGCCCAACTTCTCTATTTCATATGGCCCACTTTAGAAGTCCTCAACACTTTGAAAGGATGTCAAGGTGTTTGGTGGAGCCAAACTTACAAGCAATGGAGCCCTAACTAAGCCTGGTCCGCCCTCTGGTGGTGGGAGTTGGGATGACTCTGCAGATGCCTGTGTCCTGTCTATTTGGTAGTGAAATATTTATATACATACTTCACATATTTTTAGTGGATTGATTTTACATTTTAAGATTTTTTTCTGGAGCTAAGGACTGAACCCAGGGCCTTGCACTTGCTAGGCAAGCGCTCTACCACTGAGCTAAATCCCCAACCCCTCATTTTAAGATTTTTTTTTTTTTGGGCAGGGGGAGAGATGGCTCAGCGGTTAAGAGCACTGACTGCCCTTCCAGAGGGCACGGGTTCAATTCCCAGCACCCACATGGCAGCTCACAACTGTCTGTAACTCCAGTTCTACTAGGGGATCTGATGCCCTCACACAGAGTATATACAGGCAAATCGCCAATGTACATAAAATGAAAAAAATTATTAAAAGTATTTTTTGGGGGATGCTGGAGCGATGTCTCAGCTGATAAAGATACTTGACACTAAGCATGCCTACCTGAGGTTTATGCCTGGGACCCACAGGTTGAGAGAGAACAGAGTCCTGCAATTCATATTCTGACCTCTACATATGATCTCTCTCTGTCTCTCGTCTGTCTGTCTGTCTGACTCTGTCTCCCTCTCTTTCTCATACACACACACAAATAAATGTAACTAAAAATTTCCAGTTTTTTAAAGCTAGTATTTTGTGTGTGTGTGTGTGTGTGTGTGTGTGTGTGTGTGTGTGTGTAAGAGACAGAGACACAGAGAGAGAGACTCACTGTGTATCTCAGGCTGGCCTGTAACTCTCCATCATCCTGCCTCTGCCTCCTGAGTGCTGGCACCATGGTCACGCACCATCACACCTAGGTTCACATTACATTTTAGTAAACTCACCGCAATGTCATGTGATGAGAACTAGTTTAAGCCTTTCCTGTCGTGTGATTGAATCTCACGTTTCTCTCTGAGGGAGCTCTGGCAGTCCTCCTGCTTTTTGAATCCTCTGAGAATAAACAGTGATACAACACCACATTATCTTGATTCTGAATATTTTCTTTCAAATTTTTTTTGAGATAGTCTCCTTGTCTAGCTCAGGCTGTCCTGGAACTCACAGAGATTCTCCTGCCTCTGCCTCCTGAGCGCTGGGATTAAAGGCATGCACGATCATGCCCACCTCATGCACAAACACCAATCCCTCCTCTCCCCCAGCATGCACATCCCAACACAAACATAGTGGTCAGAGGACAACTATGAGGAGTTGGTTCTCTCCTTCCACCGTGTGGGTCCCCAGGGATCCAACTCACCCCTTCAGCCTTGCCATCAGGCACCCTCACCGGCTGAAACATTTCACCAGTCTCTGAATCCTGTCATGTGCAATTCTTTTTTTTTTTTTTCCTAGACAGGGTCTCTCTGTGTAGCTTTGCGCCTTTCCTGGAACTCACTTGGTAGCCCAGGCTGGCCTCGAACTCAGAGATCTGCCTGGCTCTGCCTCCCGAGTGCTGGGATTAAAGGCGTGCGCCACCACCACCTGGCAGCCTGCTTTCTTATAGAACCCAAGACCTCCTCCAGCCCAGGGATGGTACCACCCATAATGGGCTGGGCCCTCTCCCATCAATCACTAATTAAGAAGATGCCTTACCATGGGCCTAGGAGAGCTGGCTTTTCCCATTACCTGAGGGGGGTGGTCCCAGTGGCCCACACCGACCAGCTCAGCTATCACCCAGACCCACATCCTGGGCCTTGGGTTGGCCTACCCTAACATTTACCCCATCTATGACCTGCTGGAGTGTGTGAAGAGCCTGGTCCTAAGGAACAATAACTGCAGGATCTCCATGACTTGGGGCAACAGCAGGATATCTGAGAAGAGTTTCAGTGAGGGTCCAGTGATGGTGGTGTGGCAGAGGCCTTGAACCAGACAGATGACTCACTGCAGTGAGTATTTTGCAAGTGGGGCTGATTGAACCAAAGGGTGTACTGTGTGACATGCCACTGGGATCAATGAAGAGGTGTAGGAAAGACGGAGGAGGGAGATTTTTTTAAAAAAAAATTTTTGGGGCGTCTTTTTGAAGGGCATACTGCAGGGGTGAGGGGTGGGTATGGAAGGACTGGGAGGTGAGTGGGATTGGGGTGCATGATGTGAAAATCCCAAAGAATCAATAAAGAATTATGTGTAGTTGGAAGTTTTTCTGTGTCCCACCTGGTCCCACAGCCACTCGGACCCAAGTAAACATACAGAGGCTTATATTACTTACAAACTGTATAGCCTAATGGCTCAGGCTTCTTGCTAGCTAGCTCTTACAACTTAACTCAGCCCATTTCTATTAATCTATGCCTTTCCACATGGCCGTGGAGTTACTGGTTTGTGGACATCTTGTTGCTTCTTGGGTGGTGGGCTGGCGTCTCCCCATTCTTCTTTCTTCTCTTTCCAGTTTGAATATCCCGCCTAACCTTATTCTACTTTACCATTGGCCAAACAGCTTTATTTATCAACCAATCAGAGCAACACATATTCACAGCTTACAGAAAGACATCCCACAGCACCTCCCCTTTTCTGTCTAATCAAAAATGAAAGTTTTAACTTTAACATAGTAAAACTACATATAACAAAACAGTTATCAAGCAAGAACTACAATTACAATATCTAGTCTGTTTATATTTGGCAAAATTAGAAAATATTTTACCATTTATTCTATTTTTGTGAGTCTAAAGTTTTATATCTAATTTTTTTTTGAGACAGGGTTTCTCTGTGTAGCTTTGGAGCCTTTCCTGGAACTCATTCTGTAGCCCAGGCTGGCCTCAAACTCACAGAGATCTGCCTACCTCTGCTTCCTGAGTGCTGGGATTAAAGGCATGTACCACCACTGCCCAGCTTATATCTAATTTATCTTTTATCATGACTAAGGAAAGCTATAATTATAACTATCTAGTCTTCAACTCCATCAAAGACCCCAGAAGGATATAATATTACCTAAGCAAATAGGAAGTGCATTGTAAGCAACTTCCAAAATTCTAGACATGATAGAGACATCTGGCTGCCTGGACAGTCACCCAAAGTTCCTCTGTAATGTTGGGGCATCTATCTTCAGCCTACAGGCCTAGAGACTCTGGAAGACTTTTTAGTGAGGCAGGAAATTTGAAGGATTATCTCATCTATTGACAAAGTTCATCAGTCGTTTCTCCCTGTGTCCTGCAGAATGTCTAGCAGTTTCCTCTGTGAAGCAGGAACCTTGACCATCTTGCCCTGTTTTGGCAAAGTTCAGTGGTCATTTTCCCATGGGTCCTGCATGTCCAGTTTATACAACATACTGTCAGGCAGTTCAGGCAAGAGCAGCTTCTTGCCCAAATGGCTAACTTTTGTCATAAAGAAAAGCAAACTCGGCCGGGTGGTGGTGGCGCACGCCTTTAATCCCAGCACTCGGGAGGCAGAGCCAGGCGGATCTCTGTGAGTTCGAGGCCAGCCTGGGCTGCCAAGTGAGTTCCAGGAAAGGCACAAAGCTACACGGAGAAACCCTGTCTCGAAAAACCAAAAAAAAAAAAAAAAAAAAAAGAAAGAAAAGCAAACTCAATATGGAGTTTCTTCGATGCCCATCATCTTCTCTGAAGTAGATTGGTGCTGCCAGGAATAAACATGCCTCAATGTCCAGAGAAGTCAAAGTTCTTAAAGTATTTTAAATGTCATATCCTGTAGGTCTTTGAAATGTTTGAAGATTACCTACCTAATTGAAATATATCTATGTATACCTAGAAACTTAACTAACATGACTATAATTTGATTATTATAATGATGAATTATTAATCTGTGTATCTTAATTTTACATTACAATTTTAAATGAGTTGTATAAACATAATACCTTAAACAAGAGTGGAAAGATATATACACAGTATAACAAAATTAACTTTAAATTTGTCTCAATAAACTAAAATCCCAATCCAGCAGTCATACAGATAGCCCTCCTTAAATGAAGTGGGCCACACACCAAAACCCCAAAGTCACAAATCTGAGAAAATGTCAGGGGTTGGGGAGGGATGGGAAGGAGGTGAGGGTGAGAGAGGGGGTGACCAGAATGCATCATACACATGCACAAAAGTGTCAAAGAACTTCAACCAATAAAACACATTAAACACATGGTTTGTGCCACTGTCCGGCTGCTGTTCACTCTAACAGAACTGTGGACAATGTTTAAACACACTTTTGCCTGTGACATCTAGAAAGGGCATTGTTTCCTTGTTATAGGGTAACCCCATTTATACTATTTACATGTATGTATATGTGTGGTTTTTTGGAAGGTCATGCAATAAGTAGCTGTCTACATGGTATTTTCAAAGGACTTCAGTGTTAGTCATCCCTGCCCATACTCCATCATCTACCCTGCCCTCTGACTTGACCCATTTAGTCCTTCTTGCTCTATTACTGCCTATTTGTTGGGGAATATTATTTTAAGGTGTGTTACTTTTGTTTATGTTGCATTTGTTTAACTCTGTGAAGCTGTGTTACTGAGCCTGTCTAAAACACCTGATGGTCTAATAAAGACCTGAGCAGCCAATAGCGAGTCAGGAGAAAGGATAGGTGGGGCTGGCAGGCAGAGAGAATATAGGAGGAGAAATCTTAGAGGAGAGGGAGTAGATAGAGAAGGAGGAGGGAATCAGGGGACAGCCACCCAGCTACATAGCAAGCCACAGAGTAAAATAATAAGATTTACAGATATAAGAGAATGGGAAAAGCCCAGAGGCAAAAGGTAGATGGGATAAGTTACAGAAAGCTGGCAAGCAACAAGCTAAACTAAGGCCAAGCATTTATAATGAAGAGTAAGCCATGTGTGAGTTATTTGGGAGCCTGGTGGCAGGCCCCCAAAAGAGTAAAAACAACACCTTTTCTTTATACCATCTGCATTCGATCTCCCCTCCCTTGAAAGTCTGCCCACCTCTTACTGTTTTCCTGACTTCTATGGGCAAACACACACATCTGAAGATTAAAGCTAGCACCTACATATGAGAGACATCATGTGTCTTTATGGGTCTGGGTTACTTCACTCAGGATCATTATTATTTTTGAAACAGGGTATCAAGTAGCCCTGGCTGGCCTCCAACTCATTGTACAGATAAGGGTGTTGGATCTTTGATCCTACCTTCACCTCCCAGAGTGCTGAGGTTGCAGCCATGTACCACTGTATCCAGTTTTGATGCCTCGTGGATGCAATCCAGAGCCTCTAGCATGCTGGGCGAGTGCTCCATCAACTGAGCCACATCCTCAGCCCTGATTTTGCTAATCCTTGAAGTTGATGCCTAGCCTAAGTGATGATGGGGTTTTAATTGTACTCTTTTACTTTTTGAAGATTTATTTATGTTGGTTTTATGTGTATAAGTGTTTTGCTTGCATGTGTGTCTGTGGTCCTCATATGTGCCCTGCTGGAGGAAGCCAGAAGAGGGCATCAGATCCTCCGGGACTGGAGCTATGGACATTTGTGGGCTGCCATTGCAGATACTGGGAGCTGAACCAGGTTCTTTGCAAAGAGTAACAAGTTCTCTTTGCCACTGAGCCATCTCTCCAACCCCCAATTCTTCTTCTCGTAAGTAACTACTGGGGACATTGTTTATTACTCAAAGCACCCTCAGCCCCTCCCCATCCTATCTTTATCTGGGTGCTGCCTGATGCACCGTTTTTAAGGTGCTCAAGTCCATAGTCCGGCCTGGCCATTGCCCCCATCTTTTCAACCATAGTCCAGAGTGTCCACTAGGTGGCGAGCGAGCTCATTCTGGCAGCTGAGCCCTGTGTATAGTAGGTGGTGGCACTACACAGTGTCATTATGAGAGTGGGTGGACAGGGTGACCAGTGTGAAGCCAGCCTCATCTATGCTGTCCCTGGTCCATCTCTAGGAATCAGGAAGTGTCCACTGGCTCCGCCTGACCTCACTATTCTAAACATAGGTTAACCATGAAAAGCAGGGCGTGGTGATTCCCTGGCCACCATCATCTGATGACTGAGATACTAGCAAGTGACTAGCTGGTGGGTATGTATACAGCATGGATATGCTGGTCAAGGGGCTGGCTCATGCCCTAGGATGGATAACGGGAGAATATAAGTAAGGAAGCATGTGGGCTTTGCTGCAGGTACAGCTAGTCATCTGCAAACTGCAGCTTGCATTTGGTCACACACTGAAACAAAGTCACCTTAAACTCCCATTAAGACCTCATTAATAGAAAAAAGAAGGCCTCATTAATAGAAAAAACCCTCATTAATCCTGTCACCCCCTTCTCTACCCATTGGTGGCTTATTCAATATCTGATTCTTTTTCTTTTTTACAATCATAAGTACTTTATGGAGTGATGAATGTACACCACCAGCATTCTATGTAGATAAGTCAAATCTTGATAAAAATAGTGAAAACCAATGGATGATGAAGCTTCACAAAATAGCTTCTGCTTTGACAAAATAGAAGGAAAATAAACCAGTAAGTGGCTAAGCTTAACGCATCACAGATTTAAAATACTACAAGGATTGACTCTTACAAAGAAAATCTAATGAACCGTGTGTGAGTGGTGGCCTGAATTTCATCACAAACCAAAAACGTAGACAAGTTCACAGTCTAGTTTGCCAATCTGATGTAAAGTCTGGATTTCAGGCAGTGTCTAAGTGCCTAGCAGAAAGAAACCAAGTTCAACACCCACCTGCGTGAGTGACCCTGTCCGAAATAGTAGGGGCGTGTCTGTACAATGACCCCACCTCCATTTGCTGATTTCCTTCTAAAAGTCAGTCGTTTTTCAGATGATCCCCAAGGCACCTGCAGATGGAAAGGTGGACGACATCACAGGCTTGCTTTCCACAATCCAAGTCACCAGTGAGTCTTCAAGGAGATTCTGCAGAGATAGGTCATCTGTCATTAACACAGAGTCAAGGCTCTGGGGTGGAGTCCCTCGGGAGAGGGAGACTGTTTGGTGTTCAGGTGGGTTCAAGACATGCTGGTTTCTCTGCCCTGCTCAGGCCCAGGAAGCTTCCTTTCATCCAGCGAAGTATTGGGAGATTCAGGGCAGAGTGGGCTGGTCCCTTGGCTACTTGGCCTAGGTCTTGGGAGAGAAGAGGAAAGGTGGTGGGCGCTGGCTTAGGGCCATGGAGGAGTCGGCTTGGAGCTAGGTGTATCTGGACAGCCAGGCCTGTGCAGCCAAGATAGAATTGACTGTGTAGAGCGCCCAGTGCACCGTGGCCCTGGCATGTGACAGGCCCCAGCATGCGACAGCTGTCATGTGAACCAGGTGTGCTGTGAGAGGGTGGGTTCCGTGCTGCTCGAGGGCACACACAGGAATGCCCCTCTGGGGGCTTGCAGGTCTTTCAGGGCCACCTCCAGGGCACCCATGTGGGTGATGACTCCGCACAGTGGAGAGAGCGCCCTGGATGAGTGGGCTTCTGGAGAATGCTGTCCGGGCCTCTTGGGAGAGTTGTATGGCCCAGCGGGGATGTTCCCAGGGCATCTGCGTTTGATAGTCCTCACAGGAGATCTTAGGTGGGGCACTTCTGTCCTTGACACAACGTTTTGTGTGCTGGGACTCTCTTGCCCAGTGTTGTTTTGCTCAGGTAGACTCAGGTATGTCTCTTCCTCTCTCTCTGGCAGGAGGTGGGCTCGCCCTCCTCTTCTCTTCAAGGTGGCCCCTTCCATTGTGGCATCTGCAGGAGGAGCTACCCAAGCTGTGCAGATCCGTCCTTGGTCTCCCAGCTCCCCTGCAGGTGGGCAGAAATGAAAAGTCTGCCTACGGTAGCTCTGTAGTAGAGTTTGAGATTAGGGATGCCAGATACTTCCAGCAGTTGTTTTATTGTACAGGATAGTTTTGGCTATCCTGGGTTTTTTGTTTTTCCATATGAAGCTGAGTATTATTCTTTCAAGGTCTGTAAAGAATTGTGTTGGAATTTTGATAGGGATTGCATGGAATCCGTAGATTGCTTTTGGTAAGATGGCCATTTTTATTATGTTAACCCTACAGATCCATGAGCACGGGAGATCTTTACATCTTCTGATATCTTCTCCAATTTCTTTCTTCAAAGACTTGAAGTTCTTGTCATGCAGGTCTTTCACTTGCTAGGTCAGAGTTACCACAAGGTATTTTATATTATTTGTGACTATTGTGAAGGATATTGTTTCCCTGATTTCTTTCTAAGCTTTTTTACCATTTGTATATAGGAGGGCTACTGATTTTTTTGAATTAATCTTGTATGCAGCTACTTTGCTAAATGTGTTTATCAGCTGTAGGAGTTTCTTAACTGTTATTTCCATTATTTCTCTGTTAAGTTTCTGTCTGGCAGACCTGTCCATTGATGAGAGTGGAGTGTTAAAGTCTCCCCCAATTAATGTGTGGCGTTCAATATGTGAATTTAGCTTTAGTAATGTTTCTTTTATAAATGTGGGTACCCTTATATTTGGGGCATAGATATTCAGAATTGAGACATCTTAGTGGATTTTTCCTTTGGTGAATATGAACTATCCTTCTCCATCTCTTTTGATTAATTTTAGTTTGAAGTCTATTTTGTTAGATATTAGGATAGCTATATCAGCTTGTTTCTTTCATCCATTTGATTGGAAAACCTTTTTCCAACCTTTTTCTTTCAGGTAACATCTGTCTTTGGTGTTGAGGTGTGTTTTCTGTATGTAGCAGAAGGATGGATCCTGTTTTCATATCCATTCTGTTAGCCTGTGTGTTTTAATTGATGGATTGTGTCCATTGATATTGAGAGATATTAATGACCAGTGATTGTTAATTCCTGCTATTTTTTTTTGTATTTCCCTCTGGTGTGGGATTATCTATTGCCTGTGTTTTTGTGGGTGTAGCTAATTTCCTTGGGTTGGAATTTTCCTCCTAGTACCTCTGTAGATCTGGGTTTGTGGACAGGATTGATTAAATTTGACTTTGTCATGAAATATCTTGTTTTCTCCACCTATGGTGACTGAAAGTTTTGCTAAGTAGTTAAGACTCCTAGCAATGGTGGAGAAGGTACCTGAACTAGCCTTCCCCTGTACTCAGATTGGTGACTACCCTAATTGTCATCATAGAATCTACATCCAGTGACTGATGGAAACAGATGCAAAGACCCACATCCAAGCACTTGGCCGAGCTCCTAGAGTTCATTTGAAGAGAGAGGGGAGGGACTAGAGGAGCAAAGGGAGCTAAGATCATGATAGGAAAAACCAAAGATAGCTGACCTAAGCAAGTGGGAGCTCGCAGACTCTGGACTGACAGCTGGGGAGCCTGCACGGGACTGAACTAGGCCATCTGAATGTGGGTGACAGTTGTGTGGCTTGATGTGTTTGTGGGACCCCTGGCAATGGGACCAGGACCTATCCTGGGTACATGAACTGGTGTTTAGAGCCCCTTCCCTATGGTGGGATGACTTACTCAGGCTTGATGCAATGGGGAGGGGCTTAGTCCTGTCTCAGCTTGGTATGCCAGCTGGTGTTGACTTACCCAAGGGAGGCCTTACCCCCTGGGGGGGTGGGATAGGGAGGAGGTGGGGGGAATGGGACAAGTGGAGGAGGGGGAACAGTGGTTGGTATGTAAAATGAAAAAATTTAAATAAGAAAAGTTTTGCTGGGTCTAGTAGTCTGAGCTGGCATCCATGGTCTGCAAACTGTCTATCCAGGACCTTCTGGCTTTTAGTCTTCATTGAGAAATCAGGTGTAATTCTGATAGGTCTGCTTTTATATGTTACTTGGCCTTTTTCCTTTGCAGCTTTTAATATTCTTTCTTTATTCTGTATGTTTAGTGTTCTGATTATTATGTGGCAAGGGGACTTTTTTTTCCAATCTATTTGTTATTTTGTAAGCTTCTTGTACATTTATAGGTATGATCTTTAGGTTTGGACGATTTTCTTCTATGGTTTTGTTGAATATGTTTTCTGGGCCTTTGAGCTGGGTTTCTTCCTCTTCTTCTATTCCTATTATTCTGAGGTTTAGTCTTTTCATAGGGTGTTTCATAGTCTTTTCGTGGATGTTTTGTGTTAGGAATTTTTTAGATTTAATGTTTTCTTTAACCAATGAATCTAGTTCCTCTATCATATCTTCAATGCCTGAGGTTCTCTCTCCCATCTCATGTATTCTGTTGGAGAGTCTTGCTTCTATAGTTTCTGTTCACTCACTCAGGTTTTCCATTTCCAGAATTCCCTCAGTTGGTGTGTGTGTGTTTTAATTGCTTCTATTTCTATTTTCTGGTCTTGAACAGTTTCATTTTTTTTCCTGTCAGGTGTTTTTGTTTTTTTCTCCATTTTCTTTACATTGATTTTCTCCAATTTTTTGGTAGTCTTTCCCTCCATTTCTTTAAGGGATTTTTTTTTCATTTCCTCTTTAAGGACCTCTGTCATCTTCATAAAGTTATTTTAAAGGTCATTTTCTTGTGTTTCAGCTGTGTTGGAATGTTCAGGTCTTGCTGTCATAGGATAGCTGGGTTCTGGTGGAGACATATTGAATTTTCTGTTATTGATTGTGTTTTTATGCTGGCATTTAGACATCAAGATTTGGGGTGATTATGGGTCTAGGTCTTTATTCCTGCTAATCTTTGTTGGATGGGTGTTTTGTTCCTTGGTTTCTATTTCCTCTCTGGTGTCCTGTCCTAAGTTGCCATGGGTTCTGGTGACTGATGAGTCTTCAGGTCCAGTAGGGTGTCTCTGGGTTTGTGGGGTCTTGGGTCCCTTGTTCCAGTCTGGCCTCTGGTAAAGCTGAAGTCTTCTTGCGTCTCTAGAATGAGCTATAAAGCCTGAGTCATCTTCTGGGGTACCTAGGCTAGCCTGACCTGTGGTGGAGCAGCTGGGGATCTTCTTTAAGATGGTGTGGACTGTATGTGGGCCTATGGTGTCTATTCTTACAACTGCTGTGGACTGTGTCTGGGCCTATGGAGTCTGCTGGAGTTCTGTTCTGGCTTGTGTGGCCTGGGCCCATTCTGGCTGGTAATGTCTGTGCCTCAGTGGTGGAAGTCTGCTGGGATTGGGGGTGGGGTCCCAGTAGTATCAGGGCCAGGGATGAGCTGGGATGGCATTAAGCTGGGGAAAGGTCATGGTGGACAGAATAGGGGTTACAGTTCTGCTGCTAGGCAGGTCACTTACCTGTTCTGGCTCGTGTGGCCTAAGCCTGCTTGGTGGAAGTCTTCTGAGGTTGGGAGGAGGGCCCAGCCATGGAGCTGGGGATTAGCTGGGAGGGTGTAGGCTTGGGGATTAGTCAAGGGGGGCAGAATCCAGGTGGGGGTGCAGTTCCCCTGGTAGGTATGTCACCCACCTGTTTTGGCTGGTGTGTTCTGTGCCTCAGTGGTGGAAGTCTGCTGGGATTGGGAGAGAGATCCCAGTGGTAGCAGGGCCAGGGATGAGCTGGGATGGAATTGGGCTGGGGAAGGGTTGCAGTGGGCAGAATGGGGAATCACTTCTCTCTCTCTCTCTCTCTCTCTCTCTCTCTCTCTCTCTCTGTCTCTCTCTCTCTCTCTGGTTTTTTGAGACAAGGTTTCTCTGTGTAGTCCTGGCTGTCCTGGAACTCACTCTGTAGCCCAGGCTGGCCTCAAACTCACAGAGATCCGCCTGCCTCTGCCTCCCGAGTGCTGGGATTAAAGACGTGTGCCACCACCGCCCTGCCACTTTACTCTCTCTTTAAAGATTTTACTTTATTAATTTTAAACTATTTTTCTATGACTGTCTATACCCATTTTCTTTTCTTCAACATCTAAGCATATTTTCTTTTCTTTTTTTTGAATTTATTTTATTTTATTTTACAATATAATTCAACTTTACATATCAGTCATAGATCCCCCCCTCCCCCGTTATCCCTCCTGCCACCCCGCCCCCCTCTCCCCGGCCCACCCCCCATTTCCATCTCCTCCAGGGCAAAGACTCCCCCGAGGATTGAAATCAACCTGGTGGATTCAGCCCAGGCAGGTCTAGTCCCCTCCTCCCAGGCTGAGCCAAGGGTCTCTACTAAGCCCCAGGTTTCAAACAGCCAATTCATGCACTGAGCACAGGACCCGGTCCAACTGCCTGGATGCCTCCTAAACAGATCAAGCCAATCAACTGTCTCACCCATTCAGAGGGCCTGATCCAAAAGCTATCTACAGATTCAATGCAATCCCCATCAAAATACCAACACAATTCTTCACAGACCTGGAAAGAATAATATTCAACTTCATATGGAAAAACAAAAAACCCAGGATAGCCAAAAGAATCCTGTACAATAAAACAACCTCTGGAGGCATCACGATCCCTGACTTCAAGCTCTACTATAGAGCAACAGTAATAACAGCTTGGTACTGGCATAAAAACCGACTTGTGGACCAATGGAATCGAATCGAAGACCCTGACATTAATCCGCACACCTATGAACATATAATTTTTGACAAAGAAGCCAAAAGCGTACAATGGAAAAAAGAAAGCATCTTCAACAAATGGTGCTGGCATAACTGGATATCAACGTGCAGAAGGCTGCAAATAGATCCATATCTATCACCGTGCACAAAACTTAACTCAAGTGGATCAAAGACCTCAACATAAATCCAGCTACTCTGAACCTGCTAGAAGAGAAAGTAGGAAGTAGTCTTGAACGCATTGGCATAGGAGATCGCTTCCTAGGTATAACACCAGTAGCTCAGACACTGAGACAAACGATCAATCAATGGGACCTTTTGAAACTGAAAAGCTTTTGTAGAGCAAAGGATACGGTCAACAAGGCAAAGCGACAGCCCACAGAATGGGAAAAGATCTTCACCAACCCCACATCGGACAGAGGACTGATATCCAGAATATATAGGGAACTCAAGAAATTAAACATCAAAATTCTCAACAGTCCAATTAAGAAATGGGCTATAGAACTAAACAGAGAATTCTCAGCAGAAGAAACACAAATGGCTGAAAGACATTTAAGGAATTGCTCAACATCCCTAATCATTAGGGAAATGCAAATCAAAACAACTCTGAGATACCACCTTACGCCAGTCAGATTGGCTAAGATCAAAAACACTGAGGACACCTTGTGCTGGAGAGGATGTGGAGCTAGGGGAACTCTCCTCCACTGCTGGTGGGAATGCAAGCTGGTACAGCCACTGTGGAAATCAATATGGCACTTTCTTAGAAAATTGGGAATCAATTTCCCCCAAGATCCAGCTATAACACTCTTGGGCATATACCCAAGGAATGCTCAATCATACCACAAGGGCACTTGCTCAGCTATGTTCATATCAGCATTATTTGTAATAGCCAGAACCTGGAAACAACCTAGATGCCCTTCAACCGAAGAATGGATAAATAAACTGTGGTACATATATACAATGGAATACTACTCAGCAGAGAAAAACAATGACATCATGAGGTTTGCAGGCAAATGGAGGGATCTAGAAAAAATCCTCCTGAGTGAGGTAACCCAGACTAAGCATATTTTCAAACATATTGTATCTGTGCAGAGGTTTTCTCAGTCTGGACCTGGCTTTTATTATTATTATTATTATTATTATTATTATTTTTTTTTTCTAGCAGAAATATTTTTTTAATTATTTTTAGCAGGCAAATGGAGGGATCTAGAAAAAATCCTCCTGAGTGAGGTAACCCAGACTAA
>CABHPH010140154.1:16239-33624 GCA_902168325.1 Peromyscus nudipes
CTTTTATTATTATTATTATTATTATTATTATTATTATTATTATTATTTTCTAGCAGAAATATTTTTTTAATTATTTTTAAAAATTTTATAATTTAATTTAACTTTACATATCAGGCACAGATTCCCCTGTCCTCCCTCCTCCCACCTCCCCCAACCCCCCAATCCACCCCCATTCCCATCTCCTCCAGGCCAAGGACTCCCCTGGGGATTCAGCTCAGCCTGGTAGATTCAGTCCAGGCAGGTCCAGTCCCCTCCTCCCTTCTGGACCTGGCTCTTTGTGTGCCTGCAGCCTTCTCTGACCATGTGAGCCGAACCTTAAATTGTCAGGTCCCTGTCTGTGCACACGGCACTGGTGGCTGGCTTCACTCCACTGGGGTCAGTGCAGCAGGCTACCCAACTGGTTCTGGGCTGCACCACTGTTTGCCCTTCCATGAGAGCTTAGCCTCATGCCATTGGGCATCAGCCAGGAGCTGCATTTTCCTGTCCCAACTCTGGGAATTTGGTGGGCCGGGCTGGGGCAGGTGTTTCTACTTAGTGCCTGTTCAAGTGCTTGGCTACACAGCAAGGCCTCTTAAAGGAGCCACACTTCTGTAAGCAATGAGCACTGGGCTTGCTTGAGAGATGGTGGTTACTAAGAAACTGTGTCTGCCTCTGTGTTTGGAACTTTGTTTTTCCAGCTTCCTCAGGCCCTATTTGGATATACGTGCTGCATGTTGGGCATCAATTGTACTTGGACTTTCTTTGGACCTCCACTTCCCAAATAATGACATGGAGACTTCTTATTAATTATGAAGGCCTGACCTTTGCTTAGGCTTGTTCCCATCTAGCTCTTATAACTTAAATTAACCTGTTTTATTAATCTACAGTCTGCCGCATGGCTTGTACCTCTCCTCCATACTGTACATCTGACTTGCTCTGCATCTCACTGGCTAAATCTGTGCATCTCAGATTCTTCCCAAGTTTCTCTCTCTCCCCAGAAGTCATGCCTATTATCTCCTGTCTAGCTGTTGGCCATTCAGCTCTTTATTAAACCAATCAGAAGGTGCCTTAGGCAGAGACACATCTTTACAATGTACAACAAGCTATCCCACAACAAGCTAGGGAGAGTGAGAGAACAAGAAACAGCTGCCATGGGAGTGATCATGAATGGAGACCTGGGAGCCTCTTCTGAGAACAGTCTCCAGTTCTGGGCAGCATCATTGAGCAGTCTTCTCCCAATCCCGAGCACAAAGGAAAGGTCTGATCGTCTATAACCTTATAGGGGCAGAGGGAAGTTTCACACCATGTGTTTAGTTCATCATAGTATAAGTGACAAGGAGCATGGAGGAGCCAGGTGCCAAAAACTGAGAGTATGTGAGTCACAGCACGGACAGCTCCTACGCTCTGTCCTAGAGTGAGCTGCAGGAGATGTGGCCTGACAAAGGCTGTGGGAATCTGGCCTCAAGCCTCAGACCTGTGTCCTAACACAAAGGTGAAGAAATAATGACTTGACAGTGGAGGAGAACTCAGAGAATGTCTGGATTCTCCTAAGATAAGAGCTTGAGAGGGTACTCAGAGTTTGTTCCTATGGGAAGTGTGGGTGGGGAGCACGGGGCACAGAGGCTCAGTTGTAGGAAGTCCTAAGTGAACAGGAAATGATAAGGAGAGGGAAAGCCAGATTGTTCCCTCCTCAAAATTAATCACCATTGTCCAGTATATTCCGAAAAACTGATATTCCCAACTATAAAGGGTGGCTTTCCAAATGAAATTCAGATCAGAGTTTGCTACTGAGATGGCTCAGTGGTAAAAGAACTTGCTGCTGTAGCACGAATCCTGGTTGGTCTTATCATTAAAACCTGGAGTCAGATATCAGGGTGAAAGCTGAAAGATCAGAGAAGCAGAGCAGCCAGCCACTAGTTTGTATCTCTAGGAAATCCTCAGCTGAGCCGGGGTTGACTTCTGTCTCCTCCTGCCTTGTATTCCTTTTCTCCTCAAAGTCATATCACCTCCTGTCTCAACCTCCCTAGTGCTGGGACTAAAGGTGTGTGCCCCCCCCCCCCACCCAAGGGCATGAGATCCCAAGTGCTGGGATTAAAGGTGTGTGCCACCACTGCCTGGCTCTGTTTCTCTTTTAGACTGGATCAATCTTGTGTAGTCCAGGGTGGCCTTGAACTCACAGAGATCCATCTGCCTCTGCCTCACAAATGCTGGGATTAAAGCTGTGTGCCACCACTGCCTGACCTCCATGGCTAACTAGTGGCTTAGCTCTGCACTCTGATCTTCAGGCAAGCTTTATTTGTTAGATCACAAACAAAATATCACCACATGCTGCTAAGGCTGACATTCAGACTTCAATGCCTAGATCCCACATGGTGGAAGGAGACAACCAATTCCCTCACATCCTCTAATCTCCATATCTGTACAGTAGCATTTTCCCATTCATACATTGATGTATGCATGAATAAACACACACATACTCTGTCTCTTTCTCACATACACATACGTAAAATTAATAAGTAACTGTAAATTAAAAAAATCAAACTGTGGTATTGGGCTATTTTCTTATCTACCATAATGAGAGCCTCTAACTCATTCATTCATTCATTTGTTCATTCATTCATTCATTCATTCATCCATACATCAACAGGTGTCTGACCTGTTTACATGCACTAGAACATTCCAGAACAGCAGGAGGGTTCCTGAACCCCTAAAAGCCCTAGTTACAATTGACCAGAAGGCAGACCACCATCTTGAAGGTAAAAATCAGGGATTGACTAAAGCCACAAAGGGAACAGAGCAAGAGAATGAGAAAGTAGGGCTGGAGGATGGCTCAGTGGTTAATAGCACTTGCAGCTCTTCCAGAGGTCCTGAGTTCAGTTCCCAGCACCTATATTAGGAGGCTTCACAACCTCCTATAACTCCAGCTTCATGGGATTCCACACAGTCTTCTGTATGAAGCACACACATATGTAAAAGTAAAATAAATCTTGTAAAAACAAATGAGAAAGAGATGACTCAGGATCTCCAGAGGAAAAGGTTAGGGGAGGCATCTCGCGACCCCACAAAATGATGTTGAGTGTGAACAGAGATTTGAAGGCAGTCAGGGGTGATCCATTTGAAACCTCAGAAGAGAGTTCCACAGAGGGTGAACGACACATTCGGAAGCACTAATTGAAAGGAGGTCATGTCATGTAGCTTCTGTCTATCAAGTTCTGTAGATACAGGAGACACACATGGAGGTTAGGACACAGGACTCAGCTTTTCACCTACTGCAGAGGGTCCCAAATTCCTTTCTCCTCCTTTCTAATCTCACTTTTTAATTATTTAAAAAAAAGAGCTTTAAAAGATTTATTTGCTTTATGGGAGTTATCTTCATGTGTGTTTGTGTACCACCTGAATGCAATGCCTTCAGAGTCTAGAAGAGACATTGGGTTTCCTAGAACTGGAGTTACAGACAGTGGTGAGCAGGCCTGTGGGTATTGGGAACTAAACCCACATTCTCTGAAAGAGCAGCCAGTGCTCTTAACTACTAGTAATCTCTCCAGCTCCTAACCTCAACTTTCTACCTGCTGGTACCCTCCCCATACTGCTCACCTCACTATTGAATCCCTGTTGCACAATGCAGCTGAAGGCGAGAATATTCTGTTTGTTCTTAACGTGCCAGGAATGTTAAGACTTTTTGTTGATAAAAAGGGGTAACTGGTTGACAGTCACAAACTCACACAGTTTGTAACAGCCACCAGTCAAAGTGTACTGGGGATTGCACATAGTGGCAGAGAGAGACAATGTACACCAATGGATCTCTAGTGTTTCAGAACACCATCTGTTGCATGATCTTTGATCACACTGTGAACCCTGAAATTGAGTAATTTACTGGAAAAACATGTTTCTAGTTGTGGTGTGGCTTAGTCCTAGCACACACCTTTAATCCAAGAGCTTTCTGCTTGAATATTGTAAACGGGATTAAGTAAAGTCAACTATAGGTCAAGAGGCAGAGCAAGCAACCAGTTGACAGGAAGTGAACATAGGATTATTATGAAAAACCATAGTGAGTAAGGGGGAGTCAGGAGGATGGACAGAAAGACACATAGGAACTAGAAAGGGAGGGACATTGAGGTTGAGGAGTCTTGAGATGGTGTAGGAGAAAGGGGGTTTTCTGGGACATTGAGGAGAAAGGTCATCTGGGTGCTTTCTTGGCCTCTGTGAGCTAGCAGGCTTTCACCCCAGCATATGGCTCCCAAATATTTTTCCTATTTATTTATTTATTTAAGAAAAATTTTCCATTCATTTTACACACCAATCAAAGATCCCCCCTCTTCCCTCCTCTCACCCCTCAGCATCCCCCTCCCAACCCACCCCCAACTCTCCCCTACAAGGCCTCCCATGGGGAGGCACATTCAGTAGAGGCAAGACCAAGCCCTTCCCCCTGCCTCAAGGCTGTGAGAGGTGTCCCATCATAGGTAGTGGGCTCCCAAAAGCCTGCTCATGCACCAGGGATAGATTCTGATCCTGCTGCCAGGGGCTCCCAAGTCTTTATTGGCAAAATCATACAATTGAGATTTTGTTAAAAGCATTTGGTGCTTCAATGTGTGGCATGACCGCACAGACAGAGAAATCACACCAGCTGTGAAGAAACTGAGAGGCCATAAGATTTGGTAAGACACCTGGGAAGTCCCCAAGTAGAAAATAAACTAATATTAAAAGGAAGAATCTTTCCCACATTAATGATAGGAAATATCATAATACAGGGCATTAGGATCCTGTATAGTGCTACGTTAGATGGCTTGAAATTCGAAGCAGAAAATGAAAAGATAAATGACTTAATTGAGATTGACATAATACTGATTATAATTACTATCAGTCTGGCAATTTGTATTTTATCATTAATAGCCATAGTGGATTTTTTTGTGCCAATATGAAAAGTAGATTGATAATTGTGCCAAATATGCAAAGCAGATTGATAAGATACAAGACTTAGAAACACTTATCAGTGAAAAATAAGAAAAATATTCAGGCACAGATAGAGGAATTTAGACAAGAACCTACCATGCCACTGTGTGATGAACCTGAAGAAGGGAGGCCCAAAGTTTTTAGAAAACCAGCCTTAGTTTATCTGGTTACTATGAAAGAACCATCAGCAGATGATAGGCACCCCAAGCTTATGAAGAAGTTAAATGGAATGCTATAGAAATATTAGATTTGAGGAGATTTCAAGAATCAGTCATTTCATAAGGTGTGCATTCACTCTATGTGAAGCAGACATTAAATTCATGGGCAACTCAGAAAAGAATTATCCCTCCAAACTGAAAAGATTTGGCAACAGCAATATTGGAAGCTGGTCCTCAGTTACAATGGCAAATATGGTGGAAAAAGAAAGTTCTATTTCATAGAACAATTAAATAGGGATATAGGTATTAATATTTCCCGAGATCAGTTTCCAGGTGAAGGTCAGTCTGCTGAGTTACAAAGGCAGCTTGGATTTGATGATCACACCTTGGTGCTATATCATTTAGCAGCTTTCCCAAAAGGACTCTTCACTGATTTTTTGCAAAGATTGTCTTCAGCTGTAAATAGAATATCAGATCCAGAAGTTAGAAAAATATTAATTAAATCTTTGGCCTTTGAAAATGCAAAAGGGTTATTAGGCCTTTAAAGGCAAGATCAGCAACAATAGATGAATGGATTAGAAATACGGTTGATATTGGATTTCACATTTATGATGCTACTCTGATAGGAGAAATAATTTCCAAACATTTTAAGAAAAATCAAAATGTCAGATATTTTAATTGTGGTAAGCAAGGTCATTTGAAAATGGATTGTAGGCAAGGTGTTCCTAGAAACAATGTTTGTTTGTTTGTTTTTTTCCCTAGAGATAATCCAAAAAGAAGGCCCCAACCTTCTGGAATATGTAGAAGATGTGGCAAAGGCTGATATTGGACTCATGAATGCAGATCAACAAGGGACAGACAAAGTAACCATTTGCCATTGGAAAATTGCCTAAGGGGTCACCTGCAGGCCCAAATATTTGATTCACTCATTCACTGTCAGCATCGGAGAAACTCCTCCACAAAGAAATTAAAAGACTTAATGCCTATTGTTAAAAACAACACTGCTTTGGATGTAATCAAGGACAGAACTTCTTCAGTAGATAAAACAAAAAATTCAAGAGAGACCAGAAAACAAGTATTTTGGCAAACTGCTATAAATGACCAAATATCAAAGCTAAAAATACAAATAAATGGCCTTGAAATTGAAGGTTTAGTAGACATAGGAGCAGATGTAATAATTTCACCAAAATCCTGGCATCCAAATTGGGCTCTTCAGGAGGTAAATATTCAGCTTCTAGGGATTAAAATGTTATCTCAGGTAAAGCAAAGTACAAGATGGGTCTAGTGTATAGGACCAGAAGGACAGAGAGGAAAATTAAAGCCATATGTGGCTAACATAGTAATGAATTTATGGGGACCTGAATAGTTGCAATGGAAAACACAGATTAACATTCTTCCAATCTCAGAAACAAACCATAAAATAAAGAATATTTCTGAGAAAAATATTAAAATGTATTATCAAGAACAGTCACTGACTGTTCAGGTTGTATATAAGCAGGAGCCACAACAGCTGTTGGTCTTTCAAAGGTACCAACTGCCCTACCATTAAAATGGTTAACTGACAAACCTATGTGGATGGAACAATGGCCTTTGACGACAGAAAAATTATAGGCCATAGGACAGCTGGTACAGGAGCAGATAAATGCTCAGCACATTGAAGTATTGACCCGTCCTTGGAATTCTCCCATACTTGTCATTAAAAAGAAATCTGGAAAATGGAGAATGTTAACAGATTTAAGAGCTGTAAATAAGGCAATTCAGCCAATCGGATCTTTACAGCCTGGAATTCCCCTGCTTTCTTTATTACCTAAGGAATGGTCTATTATGGTGATTTATTTAAAGAACTGCTTTTTTTAAACTATACTTTCACAAGAACAGGATAAAAAAATTTTGTCTTCATGGTGCCTACTTATAATAATGTTCAACCTCTTAAAAGGTATCAGTGGAAATTTCTTCTCCCATAAGGAATGTTAAACAGCCCTACCTTGTGTCAATATTTTGTACAACAGCCATTAGAAATAATTCATAAACAGTTTATGAATTTATCCTAAAATTTATCATTATATGGATGATATCTTCCTATCTTATTCAGATGTAGACACCTTAGAAAAAATGTTTAATGAAGTAAAGAGAATTTTACCTTGCTGGCGATTATAAATTGCTCCTGAAAAATACAAAGAGGAGATTCTATCCATTATCTAGGAAATAAGATAGGTTTATAGAAAATTCAATCAGGAGAGATCAGTCATAAACTCTTAATGATTTTCAAAAATTGCTGGGAGACATTTCCAATCTATGGCCCACTATTGGAGTAACAACTCAAGAACTGAGTAAGTTGTTTCAAACCTTAAAAGGTAACAAGGACTTAAATAGTCCAAGAGAATTATCAGCTGAGGTTGAGAAAGAATTGGCTTTGGTGGAAAAGGAATTACAGGATGCACATGTGGATTACTACTACCTTCTACTCATTCTCCTACAGAAATTCTTATGCAGAGAGAAGATTTAGATTGATTTTTTTTTTTTAACCACACAACAGAATAAAAAAAAATTAAAGACCCGGGCTGGAGAGATAGCTCAGAGGTTAAGAGCACTGACTGCTCTTCCAGAGGTCCTGAGTTCAATTCCCAGCAACCACATTGTGTCTCACAACCATCTGTAACAAGATCTGATGCCCTCTTCTGGCCTGCAGTCATACATGCTACATACATAATAAATAAATAAATCTTAAAAAAAAGAGAAAAAAAGTATTCAATGTGTGGCTTTAAAAAAAAATTGAAGACCCATTAGGAAAGGTTTCTGAATTGAATCTGAAAGGAAAAATGAGACTTCGTCAATTAGCAGGAATATACCCAGCAGAAATTGTGGTACCTCTTACTATTACTGAAATTGCCTCATTATGGGCAAAAAATGAACATTGGCAAAGAGCTTGCAGTAATTTTTGGGAGATATTAGCAACAAATATCCCCCAAACAAGAAACTTCAGTTTATAAAGAGAACATTGTATGGGGAACACCAATTTCTGGTGCCCTTACATTCTAAACTGATGCAAATAAGTCATGTAAGCCAGGTTATAAATCATGAAAAATAAGTAGAATGGCTCAAAGCCCTTATAGTCAGTTAAAAAAAAACTAGAGGGGGGCGGGGCGGGAGGGGGGAGAACGGGGGAATCTATGGCTGAGATGTAAAGTTGAATTATATTGTAAAATAAAATAAAATAAATTCAAAAAAAAAGAAGGAAGGTAAACAAATCAAAATAGCTCCAGGAAGTCCCTGAAACTGACCAGATTCACTAGGCCCCTCTCAGACAGACTAAACAATAAAAGCTGAGAGTCCCTCTGACACTTGAAGAACCAAGCTACGAAGATTCTCAGGAGAAAAACTGCAAAGAAGACTCTGAGCTGCCTGGAAGAAGCAGGACCAGACAAGCTGTCTGAAAGAGGTTAGACCACTTGGAAAGGGCATTCTCCATCCTGTTGAGCTGCAGGCTGTGTAGTGTGCTCCAGATTCTCAGCATTTGTGAGCTGTGGCCTATGCTGGTGTGGACCTTGGTGATGCAGTTTTCTCTTGATGTGTTTCTGCTCCTGTAAGTAACCTCCTCCACCCATACTCTTGTAAGAAAACCCAACTCACTGGTTCACCAGATTGAACTTTGGTTGTATCTGTACTTTGGTCTGTTGTGGGAACCCTATCTAGGGTGAGCAATGTGTGTTGAATCTCCCCAGGAAAAGTTTTGTCACCCAACAGATACTCTAAGTATACGATTCTGTTTCATTTGGATACAAATATCCTACATGTCTGTGTACATTTTTCACTCTATGTTTATATATTCCATGAACTTAGGATAAAAATAAAAGGCCAGGCAGTGGTGGCGCACGCCTGTAATCCCAGCACCCAGGAGGCAGAGGCAGGCAGATCTCTGTGAGTTCAAGGCCAACCTGGTCTACAGAGGTAGTTCCAGGACAACCAGACCTGTTACACAGAGAAGCCCTGTCTTGAAATATCAAAAGAATAAAAATAAAATTGTGTTATGTATTCTACAATGAAAAAAAAAAACTAGAGCTATATGCCATTCTTATGGTATTAGATTTCCCTGAATCTCTTAATATAGTTACCGACTCTCAATATGCAGAAAGAGTTGTTTTATATATTGAAACTGCTGATCTTTTCCAGATGATTCAAAATTAACTTCACTATTTATTCAACTACAACAAGTAATCAGAAATAGAAATTATCCATTGCATATATCACATATTAGATCCCATAAAGGTCTACCAGACCCTCTAGCATAAGGTAATGATGAAATTGATCAGCTATTTATAGGAAATGTGTTAGAAGCCTCAGAATTTCATAAGAAACACCATGTTAGCAGCAAAATTTTTGAAGAAAAGTTTTTCTATCACTGGTGACAAGCCAAGGAAATTATAAGGAAATGTCCTACTTGTTCTTTGTATAACCAAACTCTATCACCTGCAGGAAGTAATCTAAAGAGTAATCAAAGAAATGAAATTTGGCAAATGGATGTGTTTCATTTTATAGAGCTTGGAAAATTAAAATATGTCCACCATACCATAGATACATATTCAGGATTTCAATGGGCAATTGCTTTGAGTTCTGAAAAGCTATAATTATACATTATTAGAAGTTGTGGCTATTATGGGGATATCTGTACAAATTAAGACTGACAGTGTTCCAGCATATGTCTCTAACAATATGAGACAGATTATTGCATATTACAACATAACACATATTACAGATATACCATACAGTGCTACAGGACAAGCAGTTATAGAAAGATCTAATTGCACTTTAAAAGATATGCTAATAAACAGAAAAAGGTAATAAAGACCCCCAGAGATAGATTATACAGTGCTTTATTAACTTTAAATTTTTTAAATGCTAGTGAGAAAGGAACGGAGCTGCAGAGAGACACTAGATAATAGGAAAAATGCTGAATTAAATCAGCCTCTATATTTTAAAGATGTGTTCACCTCAGAATGGAAACAGGATATTTGAAGAAGTTTTTCTTTGTTTCTGCAGGAGAAGAAAAGCTATGAATACCATCAAAATTGATGAAGATTAGATTTGAACAAGAGAGATTTCTTTATTAGGAAAGGCAATAGTTCATCAAACAGCATGGCCATTCAATCTAAACCAACTTATAAGAGTAACAAATGCCTTTAATTTGATCAGGTATGGAAAAATTATTATTATTATTATTATTATTATTATTATTGTTATTATTATTAGTAAAAGATAATTCTTTTTCTGTTACCCTCCCAAAAAAACCCATTTTGCCTTAATAAAGATATAACCTGCCAGAAAAGGAACATGGTTTGTAATAGTCACCAATCAAAATGTGCTGGGGCCTACACACAGTAATAGAGAGACAATGTACACCAATGGGTCTCTAATGCATTGGAACACCATCCAGATGGACACAAGGTATTTCTACCCTACAAACAGGAAATACTGAGGTTGAAACTGAAGAAACACGTGTGTATCACCACATAAACAGACAGTGATTCTCTGTGGCCTTTGGGTGATAGGTGGGGTTGCTTCCACTTTGCCCACACAGGTCTGGACTGTTCCTACTTACTGTCAGTATTTTGAGTCCATATTGGGGTTCAAGCCCTTAGTGCAGGACACACCCCATGTAGACAAACTGCAATGTTAGAATCTTTTATCTGAATTGGCCCTGCTGAGAACAGGATGTGTGGTGGAGTAATGCAGCCAAAGGATCAGAACTGGGTGATCCTGTCTCTATGAATCCTCAGAATGAATGGGCTAAGATCCTGTCTTCACCTGCCTTATATTCCTGTCTCCACCTACCTAGTGCTGGGATTAGAGGTGTGTGCCATCACCAACTGGCTCTGTTTCTCTTTTAGAATGGTTCAATCTTGTATAGCCCAGGGTTGCCTTGAACTCCTGATCTTCCTGCTTTCTCCTCCCAAGTGCTGGGATTAAAGGTGTGTGCCACCACTGCCTGGCCTTTATGGTTAACTAGTGGCTAGCTCAGTCTTCTGATGTCCAAGCAAACTTTATTTGTCAGAACACAAACAAGATATCATACAACACTTTGGTCCAGTTTTTCCTCACTATATTCCCTTCCCTATGTATTTGGATGGTAATGTATATCCTGTCCCATTATATGTTGGAAGTATGTGATCAGCTTTTAATTATAATTTTGTAAGGGATTAGTGTTAAGAGATTGTCTAAATCTCAGAAGAGACCTTGAACTTTAGACTTTTAAATAATTTTGAGGCTGTTAGAGACTATGGGAACTTTTGAAATTAGACTGAATGCATCTTAGCATTATGATGTGGCTACAACACTTTGGGTGCCTGGGAGTGGAATGTGGTTGTCTGAAGAAAAACAGCTCCCCGAGGCAATGGGCACTTTTAGCAGGTATGGCTTTGTTGGAGTATGAGACTTTTTAGGAGGAAGTGTGTAACTGTGGGGGTAGACTTTGAAGTCTCCTATGCTTAAGCCACACTCGAAGTGATTGAGTTCACTACCTGTTTCCTGTGGATCAAGATCTAGAATTCCCAGCTCTTTCTCCAGCACCATGTCTGCCTGCATGCCACCATGTTTCCCACCATGATGATAACGGACTAAACCTCTGAAACTTTAAGCTAGCATCAAATGTTTTCATTTCTAAACTTGCTGTGGTCATGACATTTCTTCACAGTAATTGCCATCCTAAATAAGACAGGATCTGATGCTCTTCTGAACTCTACAGGTAAGAGGAACACCCAGCATTAATGCATACATTCAGTCAAATAAACACACACCAATAAAATAAAAATGAAAGTTAATTATAAAAATACTTTCTAGAATATTCTTTATTGTACTTTCTATGTTTGTAAAAACAGAATGGTATAATAGTCTCACCAACATTAATCTATTTTTTTTAAGTTAGCTAGTATTTGCTCACACTTCTAAAGTCTGACCATAAACAGCTTATTTTTTATTTTTCCTTTTTGTTAATTTTTAAAATTTATTTTATATACTGACCACAATTTCTCCTCCATCATTATCTCCCATTCCCTCTCCCCACCTCCCTTCTGCCTCCCCTTCCACTCCTCCTCTGTCTCTATTCAGAAAGGGGCAGGCCTCCCATAGAATCAGCAAAGCATGGCACATCAAGTTAAGGCAGGATCAAGCTACACCACTTGCATCAAGGTTGGCTGAGGCAACCCAACATGGGGAATGGGTTCTCAAAAGCCAGCTTAGGTGCCAGGTACAGGTCCTAATCCCAGTGCTAGGAGACCCACAAACAGATCAAGCTACACAACTGTCACACACAGGCAGAGGGCCTAGGTTGATCCAGAGTTGGTGAGCTCCCATGAGCTCAGGTCAGCTGTCTTTGTGAGTTCCCCTGAAATGACCTTGTAAAATCCTTCCTTGTAAAATCCTTCCTCTCTGTCTTCAACAGGGCTCCCTGAGCTAGGCCCAGTGCCTGGCTGAGGATCTCTGCATCTTCTATCATCAGTTACTGTATGAATGCTCTCTGATTACAATTAGGATAGTTACCAATCAGATTATAGGAGATGGCCAGTTCATGTACCCTCTCCAACATTGCCAGGAGTCTTAGCTGGGGTCACCCTTGCAGATTTCTGGTAGTTTCCCTGGCACCAGGTTTCTGCCTAAACCAAAATGGTTCCTCATTAAGATATCTCTTTCATTATTATCCCTGCCTGTCCCACCCTCAACCTGCCCAACTTAATCACTCATGTTTCCATATACCCATCCCCCCCAGATAACCCAGGAGATCTCTTCTATTTCCCCTTCCTAGAGAAATCCATGTGTGTCTCTTTGAGCCCTCCTTGCTAGCTAGCTTTTGTGGGGCTATGGATTGTAGCCTGGTTAACCTTTACTTTACAGCTAATATCCACTTATGAGTGAGTACACACCACATTGGTATTTCTGTGTCTGGGTTACCTTACTCAGGATTATTTTTAAAATTCCATCCATTTGTGTGAAAATTTCATGATGTCATTATTTTTTATTGCTGACTAATACTTCACTACTCAACACCATGCATCTGAATATCCTCCCCATGGCTAACCCTCCCCTGCCACCCCAGAAGACTACATAGGCACAGGCACAACCCATACCAGTTGGAAGAAAAGATACCTAAACTCCAGTAAGAATATTTTCAACAACAGAAATGGTAATATGGCACCACTAGAACACAGTGATCCTACAACAATAAGACCTGAACATTCCAACACAGATGAAACTCAAGAAAACAGCCTTAAAAAATTTTATAAAGATGATAAAGGCCCTTAAAGAGAAAATGAAAAATTCTCTTAAAGAAATCGAGGAAAAGACAAACAAAAAATTGGAAGAAATCAATAAATCCCTTAAAGTCAAGAAAGTAAACAAAACCAACCAACCAACCAACCAACCAACAAACAAACAAACGGGCGGAGGAAATGGTTCAAGACTTGAAAATTGAAATTAAAGGAATAAAAAAACACAAACTGAAGGAATACTGGAATTGGAAAATCTGGGTAAATGAATAGGAACTACTGAATACAAGAGATGGAAGAGAGAATCTCAGGGATTGAAGATACAATAGAGGAAATAGATTCATTAGCCAAGGAAAATGTTAAACCCAACAAATTCCTAACACAAAACATCCAGGAAATCTGGGATACCATGAGAAGACCAAACTTAAGAATAATGGAGATAGGAAAAGGAGAATCCCAGCTCAAAGGCACGGAAAACATATTCAACAATATTGTAGAAGAAAACTTTCCCAACCCAAAAAAGGGCATGCTTATAAAGGTACAAGAAGCTTACAAAATTCTAAAAAGGCTGGATCCCCCCAAAATAAAGTATACACACCATATAATAATCAAAACACTAAACATACAAAATAAAGAAAGAATATTAAGAGCTGTAAAGGGAAAATGTTGAGTAACATATACAGGCAGACCAAGCAGAATTACACATGACTTCTCAATGGAGACTCTAAAATCCAGAGTTACTGGACAGACATTTGACAGACATTAAGAGACCACCAATGTCAGCCCAGAGTACTATACCCAGCAAAACTTACAGTCACCATATAGAGAGAAAACAAGGTATTTCATGACAAAACCAAATTTAAATAATACCTATCCACTAATTGAGCCCTATAGAAAGTACTAGAATGAAAACTTCAACACAAGGACGTTAGGTACACCCACAAAAACACAGGCAATAGATAATCACACACCAGCAAAATCCAAAGAAAGGTAACACACACACACACACATACACACACACACATACACACACACACACACACACACACACGCTCACAACCATCACCCACCAAAACCAAAAATAACAGGAATTAACAAACACTGATAATTAATTTCTTTTAATATAAATGGACTCAATTTGCCAATAAAAACATAGGGTAATAGAATGAATAAAAAACTGTGATGAGTATGTAATGTCCTTCTCAATCACTTTTGATTAATTTTAGTTTGAAGTCTATTTTGTTGGATATTAGTATAGCTATACCAGCTTGCTTCTTAATGCAATTAATGTTGTGTCCAGTTTATATCCCCAGGAGACCTGAGCTTTTCTGTAGGGAAACAGAGGAGTAGTACATCTATGTGGAGTGGAAGGAGGGGAGACTATGGACAGATGGCATTGTATCAGAGAAGAAAGCATAAAAACAAAAAAGGAAATAAGGACAAATTAGAAAGACATTTGGGGAAGAAGTATTTGGAAAGATCTGCAAAGGAGAAAAGAACGTGAAGACACTTTTGTCCCCTAAAAATGCCCATGAAAGTGCATTCAGCAGGGGAGGAGGTCAATAATTAATTAGATATGATGACCCATCCCATGTACTATCAGACTCTTTCCCAAGTCATTTTTGATATTGCCCCATGGGCCCATGATCACAGTAGCCATTGTAGCTGAGATGGGGCTAATGCATGAGATCAACAACATTGATATCCACTCATCAAGACTGACCTGGTTACACCTGCTGCTGAATGCCAGAAATGCTAAAAGTAAAGACCAACACAGAGACCCAAAGAAGTCACATTCTCCAGGCTAACCATCCAACAAAGTCATGACAGGATGACTACATTGGACCTCTTTCTCTGTGGAATGGACAATACTTCATCCTTACTGGAGCAGATTCTTAGTCTAGATATAGATTTGCATTCCCCACTTGTAATGATTTTTACCAAAAGTACCACACAGGAACTAACAGAATGTCTTTTCAACCATCATGTTATTCCACACGGTATAGCTTCTGACATAGATTAAATTCACAGACAGATAGGTGAACCTGTGGCACACTATCATGGGATCCACTGGTTGGAGCAGGTTCACCAACACCCTGAAGCTTCTCTCAGGATGTTTTGAAGACACAGGAGCCAATGAAGTGGCAGCTACCCGGAGGGCTGAAGTAGTATTCTCAGGGAGGCAGATTTCTCCATAGCCCAGATCCATGGGTCCAGGATCCAGGTGTTAGAGAAGGGAATAATACCACACACTATCACCCCTATTGAATTGTTAAAAAAATTTGCTTTCTGTTTCTATGACTTTAATTTTTTTGCTTGGATATTATGATTCCAGTGTAATTTGTGGGCAGTGCTCCTGACTGGAGCTACAACAAACAGATCAATGAACTGGAAGCTCAGACTTCTCCCAAGCCACATTGAGCTTCTGATATCGTTAACCCAATAGGCCAAGAAGAAAATGACAGTGTTAGGAGGGGTGAATGACCAAGATAAACATTAGGAAATTGCATGGCTTCTCCACAATGGAGGTGAGAAAGAAAATGGCTTGCAGGCAGGAAATCCTTTAGGGCTCCTCAAGGTGCCACATTTTCCAATGATTAAAGAGGATCGGGTAACAGACTGATGCAGGCAGAGGACAAGAAATACAGACACACCAGGAATGAAGAAATATATCACAACTCCAGGAAAGTGGCCAAGATGGACAGTGATATTCCCACTAAAGGAAAGTAAACCACCAATCAATATATTTTGATTCAAATTAAATAAGCTTTATATTCTGCCATAATAGGTTTTCTCCCTAATCTCAGGTTTTAGAGGATAGCCAGGAATATTGGAGAAGTGGGGTTTTTATAATCCAAAAAATGAGAGAGTAAGGTTTCCTAGGTTTGGGGGTTCCAGAGGAATTTTGGTGATGTAGGAACTTGGCTGAACTTTCTCACCAGGAGCCAATGACAAACAGAAATGTTGTTTGAGAGTACACCTGACCGAGTCCCTGAAGAGAGCAAAGATTACCTGTCAGTTTACTTAGAGTTGCTCAGCTGTCCAGAGAGCCAAGTTTGAGCAGAGGCTCTGGTTTTAGTGGGGCCCTGGACCCAGACACAGTCTCAGCATCAGTCAGGGCTCAGATGTCCCCATGGACCTGGGTGGCAGCACAGGCCTCTTACAATGGCATGGCCCCTCTATGTAGATTTATGTCTGTGTCTTCCATTCAGTTCATGCCGTAACATGCTCTGTTTACCATAGCTTTGAAGCACAATATGAAATCAGGAATGGGGACACCTACAGCAGTTCTTTATTGTTCAGGAATGTTTTTGTTCTCCATTGCTTTTTGTATTTCCATATGAGACTGAGAAGGGTCTCTGAAAGGTATGGAAAAATTGTGTTGAAATTTTGATGCAGATTGCTTTGAATCTGTATATTCCTTTTTGTAGAATGTCTGTTTTTAGATGTTAATCCTACTGACCAATAAGCATGGGTGATTTTTCCATTTTCTTATATCTTCTTCACTTTCTTCCTCAAAGACTTGAAGTTTTGATCATACAAGTCTTTCACTTGCTTTTTTAGAGTTACCCACAAGATATTTTATATTATTTGAGGCTACTTTGAAAGGTTTTTTTTTTTGCTGCAATATCTTCCTTTCTCTGATTTCTTTCTGGTTCCTCTTAGGAAGCTTTGGCAAGTGGCTAACTAGTAATATCAGAGACTATTCTCTATGTGGGTTTGGAGTTAGAATTTCAGGTACTCCTTCCCTCAAACTCCTGGTCCTGGACTTTTTTTTTGGTGGGGAGACTTTTATTGATTATGCTCTTTTACTAGGATTTTATGATCTGTTTAAAATACATATCTGATCTTGATTTCATTTTGCTAAGTGGGACCTATTCCTTCTGATTTGTTAATCTTAGTGTCCTTGTATGGATCTGGAAGAGTGTTTCCAGGTAGCATTATCTGAGATGCAAGGGAAAGACTACCACTATCGTTTGCGGAGTCATCACGGTGCTGTGGGTCTGAATGGAATAAATGGCAGAAAAGAAGAGAGTCACCTT
>CABHPH010140155.1:0-5000 GCA_902168325.1 Peromyscus nudipes
GGGGGGGGGGGGGGGGGGGGGGGGAGGGGGGGGAGGGGAGGGGAGGGGGGGGGAGGGGAGGGGAGGGGTGAGAAGAGACTGAGCACAGTGTCACGATCTGTAATCCCAGCACTGGGAAAGTAGGGGCAGGAGGATCAGGAGTCCAGGGTCATCCTCAGCTGAAGAGCTAGTTCCAGGCCAGCCTGCAGGACATAATACCTTGTCTTTAAAAAAAGGGGGGGTGGGGGAGTAAAAATAGGATCAGCTAAGACTTATTGAGCTCTTGCCTTTAGACGTGTCTTCCCATTAACCCTTAATGGCAACTCTTAGTTATTATGCCGTTCTTTCAGCACAGAAAACTGAGAGTGACTGCCCTCAGGCCACACAGCCAGTGAGTAGCAAGGCCAAGAGCTACAGGCTGATGCCAGGGTACATATTCCCAGCCTTTCCTTGATGACTCCTTCGTAAAACATGAAACCCATTAGTGGAAGACACTACCCACCCATGGCAGTAAAGGAAATGGTCCTAAGGTCCTGATTCGGGCAGGGCCGGGGAAGCACTGATCAGTCGACAGCCATCAGTCTCTGATGGGGAGCAAAGGGATCAGGTTCAATTGCAGCTCTGTCCAAACAGCCCACTGGGTAGTGATTTGGAACCAGGACATTCTAGCTGCCTTGCTTATGTGGCTCAAACGAATGCCTAGCCTGAGGACAGCTCTCCATGCAGGCGATGACAGACGTCAGCAATCATTCTTCCACTGGTCTCTAAAGATCATTCAGAACATGAGAGACTTGGGACTGGGGACATAGCTCAGCTGGAGAAGTTCTTACCATGCGAGCATGAGGTCTTGATCTCCAGTACCCATGAAGAAAGCTAGACGTGGCAATGTATACTCATAATCCCAGCACTGGACAGGACAGGACAGAGGCCTGGGGCTTACTGCCAGCCCACCTAGCTTACAATAATAAAAATAAGAAAGATACTCTACAAACGAGACCCTGTAAAAAAGAAATAAGGTAGATGGCTCCTGAGAAATGATACTCGAGACTGACCTCTGACCTCTACACACACACACACACACACACACACACACACACACACACGCACACACGCACACATGCACGCACGCATGTACACACACATACACATTCACCAACACACACAAAAGAAAGGTTTCTTTGAGTAAGAACGTTGGAGATTTATGGACACTTGTTCCTTGATGGCCCTGATTGTATCTCTGCTTCCAGGGTGCCAGACCTACATGGACATTGTCATTGTCCTGGATGGCTCCAACAGCATCTACCCCTGGGTGGAGGTCCAACACTTCCTCATCAATATCCTGAAAAAGTTCTACATTGGCCCTGGCCAGATCCAGGTGAGTGACTCCAGGGCCTGCCTCTGCTGAGCAGGATCATCAAGAAGCCATGCCCTGAGGGGCTACAGCACGGGGCAGCATCTTCCCATGGAAGGGTAGGAACAGGTCGGGCCAGCCAGCACTGGGACCTGCTGCCGCAGGTGCCCGTTTCTGGTGGGCACACCAAGGATGCCTCCAGGGGTTGACTTCCCCTATGAAGATAACCAGCTAGAGAGTCAGAAGTCAGGGAAGTCGGGGGAGGTATAGAAAGGGTGGGCAGAAAGGCTCGGGGACAGCAGGCATGTGGAGGCTGGGAAGAGTCAGGCACGTGAACCCTGGGAGAAATGACTTGGAGGAGACCCTCGCTGCCAGCACACCCGTGAGACACTGGTGGATAAGGGCTACAGCTATTTCCTAGTATTCTGGCTGGGTGAGGACCAGGAGACCAAAGTGACAAAGTAGCAGGTGCCAGCTCTAAAAAATTCTTTCTGTGCCAGAGAAGTGACCCGGCATCCAGAAAGAATCCATGCCAGAATGCCAGGCATGGTGGTGTGTGTTTGTAATCCCAGTGCCGGGAGGGTAGAAGTCAGTCAGTCTGGCCTAATTGGTGAGTTCCAAGTCAATGAGATACCCTGTGTCAAAGGAGGTGGATAGCATTCATGATGGTGATACCTGAGAGTTTTCTCCAGTCTCCCCAATATCACACATACACATAACCACACACACACAAACACACACACACACATATGCACATACCCCACACACAAACACAAACAGACACGCATGTACTCCACACACATATACCACACACCCATACACAACACACACACACACACACACACACACACCATACATACAACACACACAAAGGGTTTTTTTAAGAAACCTTCTAACTAGTAGGGTTGTTAAAAGGGAGCCAAGTCTTGCAATGACAAGGCTCCCCACTCCCCCCGACCCAAAGACAGTCTTTGGTGCACTGGGGTAAGTACCCAGCATTCAAAGGGTTCTTGGACCCAGTAAACTTGGTGAGCCCATCCGACAGCAGCATTATCACTAAGTCCCTGAAACCAGTCTCTATGGCTTGGTGTTTATTTTGAAGGTATTAATAGTGCGGAAGCATTATCCACCTTGAAAATGTCAGACCCCTTCTTATCCAAGTTTCAGGGATTCTTTGTTACACAGTTTCTTCAACAATCCTATGGTCCTAATAAACTGCTCCTGATAAATTCTGGGGAGTGGGGATTTGAGTTGGGGTCGGAAGTGTGGCCTGGGGTGTAGGGGTGTATGTGCATGTGTTCATGTGCATATGTACATATATGCACGCAAATATGTGTACATGTGTATGCAGAAGCTAGAGGCTGATGCTGGGTGTCTTCCTCAATTGTTCTCTGCATCTTTTGAGGCTGGGTGTCTCACTGAATCTGAAGTTTACTGGTTTGGCTGGGCTGACTGGCCAGAGAGCTCCAGGGATCCACCAGTTTCTGCCCTGCAGATGACACCACACACAGCTTTTAAACGGGTGCTGAGGATCCGAACTCTCCTCACACAGCGAGCACTTTACCAGCTGGAGCTCTCCCCAGCCCCGGCTCCTGATAGTTTAGACTTCTAGTCTGTGTTCATTCTCCTTCTTCTTAAGGAAGATATTCAACCTGATGGGCTTCTCTCTCTGTGCCCTTGATTTGTTCCATCAAGCCATCTGTCCATTCCCAGAACAGCCTGTCTCCCTTGGCCCATGACTTCCTCTGGGAAGGACTCCCTGGAGAGGGGACCCTCACAAATGGAGGTCTGAGCTTCAGGGTTCTGTTCCCCTCTGCTTTGGTTTGCAGGTTGGAATAGTTCAGTATGGAGAAGATGCAGTCCATGAGTTCCACCTCAATGACTACAGATCTGTAAAAGACGTGGTGGAAGCCGCCAGCCACATTGAGCAGAGAGGAGGGACAGAGACCCGCACAGCATTTGGCATTGAATTTGCACGGTAAAAAAAAAAAAAAAAAAAAGTGTGTGTGTGTATGTATGTATGTTTGTGCATGTATATATGTATGTGTGTATATGTGTCTATATGTATATATGTATGTGTGTATATGTGTGTATGTGTCTATATGTGCATGTGTGTGTGTGTGTGTGTGTATATATATATATATATATATATATATCTCAGATACTCTTTTGGCTATTTCTGTTGTGTTCCCACCATTTGGGTGCTTTCAAACAATGACTTGTTAATTCCTCAAAGTTCTGATGGTGGACTGGGCTTAGCTGCTTAGTTCTCTCTTGGGTCCTCTCGCCTGGTTATGATCTGGTGTCAACTAGAATGCTTGACACCTGGAAGTTCACCTAGGCTAGAAATTTTCATGTTGCCATCCACAAGAGCACAGACTGGTGATCTAAGTTCCCAGCTGTGGCATCTGGCTTGGTTTTCCAATATTCTTACAGTGGTCTCTTGACTCTTGTTTTCTTGAAGGAGAGAATTTGATCAAGAGACATGCACAGTTTAAACAGAGGTTTACTTAGCAAAGCGAGCACCCCAAAGAGAGGCCAAAGCGGGCTGTAACACTGGGAGCAGCCCTGTGGGTTCTGCTTTGTGGGTTTTTTTTTTAAGTGTTTATATTTGGGGTGGATCACGTCTTAATCAGTGTTCTAGGGCTGTGATGAGACACCAGGACCACAGCAACTCTTATTAAGAAAAACATTTAATTAAGGCTCTCTTACAATTTCAGAGGTTTAGTTCATTATCATCATGGCCGGGGAGCATGGTGGCACCCAGGCAGACATGGTGCTAGAGAAGTAGTTGAGAGTTCTACATCTGGATCCACAGGCAGCAGGAAGAGAGAGCCACTGGCTTGGGCTTTTGAAACCTCAAAGCCCACACCGAGTGCCCCACTTTCTCTAACAAGGTCACACCTCCTAATCCTTTCAAATAGTGCCATTCTCTAAACACTCAAATATATGAACCTATGGGGGCCATTTATATTCAAACCCCCTCAGATCAGATCTCCCTTTTAGGGTATTTCTTCCCATGAACCTCACAGAAGGGGGATAGGTGTCAAAACCACCGTGAAAGTGACATTCTAATGGGGGCCCTTCAGTGGTGCACATGTGTGGATCGATGACCTGAACCTTAGTTTCTGGAATATTGGGAACAACCTAACTGCAGCTTCAAGGATGTTTTCCCATAAAGGGGTGTTCTGACCATCAGTAAACACAGCTGCCTGAATCCAGCTGCAGTCTTCCTCAGTTACTTCAAAGCTAACTCCTTTGCCTACTGGGTCCTAATAGCATGGCATTGGGAAGTTCACAAGAGACCCAGGAGGAACTGAGAGACTGCCTAGGACCTAGCCAATGGGTCCCAGAATGTGACTTCCAATACATTCCATTACCCAAGCAAGTTACCAAAGGCCAGGCCCTAACCAAAGGTGTGATTCTGCTTCTTGATGGAGGAATGGCCAGATCAAATGGATGCCCCACAGAGACTCAGCTGTCTCTCTCCCCCAACCCCCCCTTCCCGCATCTGGTTCCAGCTCAGAGGCTTTCCAGAAGGGTGGAAGGAAAGGGGCCAAGAAAGTGATGATTGTCATCACGGATGGGGAATCCCATGACAGCCCAGACCTCGAGAAGGTGATTCGGCAAAGCGAGAAGGACAATGTGACCAGATACGCAGTGGCCGTAA
>CABHPH010140155.1:10000-18191 GCA_902168325.1 Peromyscus nudipes
ACAACAGCCATCCTGTCGCAGGAACCCAGTGACTCTGCTCTCAGAGTCAGCCAGTTTGCTATAGGGACTGGGTCACCAGGTCCTCAGGGTCAGCCAGGCTGCTCTGGACATCGAGGCAGTGGGCTCAGCCTTTCAGCTTGAGTCTAAGTCCTGAACACAGTGAGTCTGTTTCTGGGAAAGCTCGGTGTAGTTGTTACTTTTCTTATGCTAAAAACCTAATACCTGACAAAAACAAACTACTGAGCGAGGGAGGGAGGGAGGGAGGAGGGGGGGGGGGGGGGGGGGGCGGGAGGCTTTTGCTCATACTTCAAAACTACAGCCCATCGTGGCAAGGAAGACACAGCAGCTGGAGCTCAAGGCCGCTGCTCACACTGTGTCCACGGTCAGGAAGCAGAAGATGCACACTGGTGCTCAGCTTGCTTCCTTCTTTTTGTTCAGTCCAGGACCCCAGCCCATGGAATGATTTAGGGCAGGCCTTCTCAGCTCAGTTCACTCAGTCTAGAAACACCTTCACAAATACACCCAGAGATTTATCTTCTAGGTGATTCTAGATCTGTCCAGTTGTCAATCGATATCAGCCATCACGTCACACCCAGACTCCTCCTTCCAAAGTGGGCACAAATGAACTGCGAAAGCTGTCATCTGAATATATGCTAATGGAGCCCCAAGTTCCCTGGGCCTGTTCAGTTCTGTGAGAAAGAAAGGTTCCTAGCCCTGTGGAGTATTCTAATAGCAGAAGAAAAGCCCCACTCCTCATCTCCATTTCGCTTTGGAAACCAGAGTATGAGTTGTGAAAACAATAGAAAACAGGATCTAAGCCCATCGCACAGACAAGCCCCCAAGACATCACTGGACATTCATAGAGTCCCACCGTCCCAGGTAAAGGACAGAAGACTAAGGCCACAGGAAAAACCCCAACTAGCCAGAAACTCTAGTTTGCAGAAAGTAGACAGAACATTCCAAAAACGACTATCAGGGAGGGTAGCTATGGATTCATGATCAAATGTTAGACCAGAGTTTAAAGTTGATGGTTTCACTGACATTTGGGAATGAAGGCAAAGGTCACCCACCAGGAGCTGGAGTAGCTCTAGTGGGTGGTGAACTCCCTGACAACCAGGGACTCAAACTGCATGATTGCACAAGAAAACTTCTAGAAGGGATCCCCACCTCCAAATGGAGAATAGACTCAAGTCTAGGGCCCCAAGGTCTTGGAGGAAATTTTAAACAGTCAATGTCTACTTGTGGGAGGTCCTAGGGTACTCTTCCTACACAGGGTTCCATGGGAGGAACACCACTTTGACCCTCTGCAGTAACACCTTACCTCTGCCCAAATGTCTCCAGATATTGCCAGGTGCCACCTGGGGGACAGAACTACCCTAGTCAAAAGCCAGAGCCCTAGACACTCTCTGGAACTGTCCCTGCAAATGCCACCCAGGTAGAGACACCCTGAGGCTGTGTCATGGAAGCCCAGTGGCCCCATAAATCTAAGGTGGCCTGGAGGCCATAAGTCAGAGAATCCAGACAGACCCATGAAGAAACATGGGATGCCAGATGCCATCTTCCCCCAGATGAGTCACTGTCATTTCCCAGCTGGGCCACACATCTGGCATCCCCCACCAAAGTACTGGCCTTTTTCCCATGGATATTCTAGATTTTTCCCTCCAGACTCTGGATGCCTGGGGGCCCCTCAGCTGGGAAAAGACTGTGACATGGGGAGGTTTGTTTTGATGGCCTTCATGTACACTTCCTAGTGTACTTCCAACAAAGCCATTTTGGGGAAAAGTCTCTCACAGATGGACCCAAGGTCCAATGGCATAGGTGAGACAGGAGCTCGCCTTGCTTCTCACTCCTGAAGTCCAGGGTGGTTCTCAAACTCCACACGGGGAGGGTGGAAAGGGCCTTTTCATGTGGAGCTGGCCTTTCTCAGCACACCAGAGGTCCCTGCAGTCAGCAAAGCCACAACACCTCTTCAAAACCCTCTCCAGAAGCCAACAAGTCTAGCATGCAGCCACAAACTTGGACTCGGCAAGCAGACAGGAAGGAAGGATGGCCCTCCTCCCAGAGCGGCTCAGGTGGAAAAGCAGAAGCAGGAGCCATGAGGGGCTTTGGAGAATCGGTGGGGGCTTTGCTTTCTGCTCCACTCACCCTGGCCAAAGACCCAGCCCTGCCTTTGATTTGCTGTGTGACTTTAGGAAAGCTTCTCCCTCTCTCTGAACCTCAAGTGTAGTCTGCCCCTCCCGGGGCCCCTGTGGGCTCCCATGGGAGAGGGAGTTTGGGACTGGATGAGAAAGTACTCCACCAAGGAACAGCATACTCCAACAGCAAGGAATGTTGGCCGTGATGATGGACAACAGGAATTTGAGGTCCGGACCTCAGTCTTGGCGCAGCCCACCACCAGTGCTTCCCAGCTGAGTGAAGCAGGAGCTAATGAGAGCAGTAGACTTTGAGTATGACAGAGCATCAGGCGCTCCCTGGGACAGCTTATTTATAGTTGCAAAGCTTCTCCCTCTGGAGAACTCGCCTTTTCAACTGTTGGATAAGATCAACTTGCCTCTTTAAAATGGCAAGGGATCTTTGAACCCAGACAGCCAAGATGGGCTCATGGAGGGTTAGCGGGGAGGTGACCTTAACCTGCTCGTACTGCAAAAGCCCAAAGCGCAGGTCAGGCCCTGGGTTCTATCCCTAACACACACACACACACACACACACACACACACACACACACACACACACACACAAGGATCTCATCGAGCCTAGGCTAGCCTCAAAGTCACTATGTAGCCAAGGATAACTTTGATTTCAGATCCCTCTGCTTCCACCACCCGAGTGCTGGGATTATAGGTGTACACCATCATGCCCAGTTTATGTGGTGCAGAGAATGGAACCCAGGGCTTTGCCCATGCCAGGCAACCACTCTACCACTGAGCCACATCCCAGGAACATTGAAGCCAGGAAACAACCCCAGGTTTCCACATTTTTTTTTTGTTGTTGTTGTTTGTATGGAGGAGGAGTCTGCCACTAGCCTTAAGCTCACCAAGTAGGCTAGGCTGGTTGACCAGCAAGCCGGGACCACCTGCTCCTGCCTCCCTAGCACCGAGTCTGCGGCACATGCCGCCATGCTCAGCCATTTGTCACATGAGTCTCAAGGACAGAATGCAGGTCCTTGTGCTTTCAAAGCAAGCACTTCACTGACTGAGCCAGCTTCCCAACCCCTTAAACAAAGACAAACCCTTTTCATAAAAGAAAATGAAAGCCCAAAGCTAAGATACAGGGTAGCCGCCCCTCCCCTGAATCTCTGGGGGCGGCGGGTGGGGGGGGAGGGGAGACACTATTCTCACCACCCTCTTCCTGTACTGCTGTCCAGGTACTATTCCCCCACCTTCAGAGCTTGCTGTTTGCCTTCCTGTGCCCACTAGTCACGTGGGTTGTTCACACTAGGGGTGGGGAAGGTACAGGGACCCATTTCTCAGCAAATGACCAGATAGTCAGGAATATAGACACTTGCTGCCTTCATACCTAGGCATGGCAGCATGCGCTTGTCCTGCAGCTAATGGGTAGGTCAAGAGACACCTTCCAAACCAGTGAAGAAACAAGCCCCATGGCCCTGGCTTATCTGCCCAACCTGTCCTGATCCACTCTGCTTCCGCTCCACAGCTCTCGGCTCCTAGAAAGCGGAACTCTGCCTTCCCTGGGACTCAAGTCACCTGTGGGAGACCGGCTCCCACTTTTCCCCCCAGGGTGCTCTTGAGAGAGGGATAAGAGATTTAGATAGAAGGATAGAGGGGAGAGAAAAAGACAGAAACACAGGATAACCTCAGGAGATCCTGGATCTTTATCCACCAGCCCCTTCTGTCTCTTCTAAAGGACTTTTTATAAGAATGCCAAGGGGTGGAGCAAATGACCTCCCCCTAGCACAGCCAAGTGCAAACCCTTCCAATCACCTGGTAACCACACACTTGGTCAACTAATCCTCTAACGCAGCTCTGCTGGATAAAGCAAGCTCAGATCTCACTAGGAACCTTTGTGGGCCTCCACAGTCACAGTCAGTCACAGTTGGGGTGGGTAGGTAACAAGAAATCGGAGTGGTTTAAAAGTCCAAGGAAATGTGGAAGGTTTGTCCTGGGTTTGGACTTTATTTCTAGAATGTTCCTTTATCTGTTTTTAAATTCACGCCCTTGAGATCAGCTTGACCCATTTTGCTAAGGATAAGACAGAGCACGATGGTCTCTGGGGCTTGTCTATAAGACAAGAGGCCCAGATGGAAGCTGGGTTTCTGTGTCACCCTGGCAAAGGTGCCCCAGGTGACTAGTGGTGCCTTAGAGTTTGCAAGACCTGGGAGCTTTCAGCAAGAGGTCCCTAGAAACAGGGTCTGATGCCATGTTCTTCTCTGATGCCAGGATGGGATCCTCCTGGGAGCTGTGGGAGCCTACGACTGGAACGGGGCGGTACTGAAAGAGACGAGTGCAGGCAAGGTGATTCCTCACCGAGAGTCCTACCTTAAGGAGTTCCCGGAGGAGCTGAAGAACCATGGTGCATACCTAGGTGAGGCCCGTGGGAGGGTGGCTGGTGACAGAGGGTGAGGAGAGCCCCAGACTGAGGGGCCCATCTGTACCTGTAGGTGACTCCAGGCCTAGCTACAAGGCCAACTTCTCCCTAGCTGCATCACACACTCCACGCCAGCTTCTAAACACACAGAATAAATGACAGGAAGTCCCCTATAACATAAGCAGGCTTCAGTGGAAGCTTCTAGACTCTCTGTCAGTTGTCAGGGTCCTTAAAGCTTCAGGTCCAGACTGCAGCTGCATCCCACCGGGCCTGCCTCCCCTAGGACAAAGTGCAAGTCTTGTCTCCCTTTTATTAAATAATTCTGTTTGGTTTGTGGGTCGGGGATCAAGCACTGGGCCTTACATAGTCCAATCATATGCTCTCCACTGAGCTACATCTCCAGACCCTTTTTATTAACCCACGTGCTCAAAGGAAACAGAACTCACTATTCCTCCTTGGTCCTGGTCGTGCCCCATGCCAAAACATGGCAAGGTGTACTGAGCACGCAGCCCCAGAGACTAGTCTGTTCCTTCCTTTGGCAGGGTACACAGTGACATCAGTCGTGTCCTCCAAGCAGGGGCGGGTGTATGTGGCCGGAGCCCCCAGGTTCAACCATACGGGCAAAGTCATTCTGTTCACCATGTACAACAATCGCAGCCTCACCATCCACCAGGCTCTTCGGGGCGAGCAGGTAATGGAGGGCCAGCTGCAGGGGGCGGGCTCTGGGCAGGGGCTAGGGTCTGACCTAGGCAGAGTGGGTAAAGGGGCTTTTCCCTCGCAATAAGAAGGTCCCACATCCGCTATGTAGAGGGCATAGGTCCAATTCTCTCTATGATTGAAGGTGCCTGCAAAAAGTTACCACCCTAAACAGTCATAGAACCTGCATGTCCCCTGCCCTCAACGTCAGGCCAGCTCCTGAGGGGAGCCTGTGGCAACTTCCTCCCTCCATTTTATGGACCTCTTGTCTCTACAGGGCTGGGTGAGCTCTGCTGCTAGCCTGCCGGGTCAGTCCCTGCCTCGTGTGCTCAGGAATAGCTCCAGGCAGCATCAGGGTAGAGCGCCCTGGCCTGGGCTTCTCCTGGCCCTGGGGTATCCTGAAAGGACAGTCATCCTCCCTGAGCTGCCTTGTGTCATCCCTCCACCCCACAGCAAGACCCACAGGGACACCGGCTTCTTCCTTTTTCCTGGAAGTAAAGCTCCCTGCTGGTGCCACTGTCCCACTTGGGGTGTGGCTGACAACCAGGCTGTGTGGCAGGCTGTGTCAGATGGTTCCGATACCAATTAGAAGGCTCTGGTGAGGGAGCACTGGTGGTAGGAACAAAATGAATCACTGCAGCAGCCAAGGAAGCCGTGGTCCTGGGAAGCAGCACAGCTTCTCCGGGATCCTACAGCAGGTTCCTGACTGGGTTCCATTAAGAACCCAGGCTATTGCATTACGTCACCTCCTAACTCCCAAAAGCCCCTAGACCAGGCCTTGGCTTCTCCTGACGGACAGCATCCCTCGGTACCCTGGCCCCAGCTAAGCCCCACCCAGGCCCTGGCCTGCCTTCTCGAATGACTTGAAGCCTGAGAACAGCCCCATCCTACAGTGTCTCCTGCCCTGACCTGTCACCAGGACACACTCCTCTCCTATCAACTGGAGCCCTAGCTACAGAGGGTCAGGGTTCTCCTACCCTTCTTCCAGGCCAACGGGGCACTGGTATGCCCCTCATGTTCAGACTGGCAAACTCTGCCCCATCCCACTCCACCCCATCCACCCTGATCCAGCCCTATCCAGTCCACTCAGAGCTAGCTCCTTCAGGAAGAAAGGCTAGACCTGGGAACTGCAGGGAATATGCTGATAACTCAAGACTCTTTCCTGACAGGCTCCACCTCCAACACCTAAACAAGAAACCATAGTGCTGAAGGCAGCAAAATTACATAGATTCCAGATTAGTGTGACCCACACAGCTGAAGCCACAGATTCAGTGGACTTTTCCTGTCTGCCTTATAATTACTTTATGGAGACACCTCTCTCTCTTCCCTACCCTGGTCCAGGCTCATTATTTCCTTTTTCTTCTGTGTGTATTCTCATAAAGGTTTTTTGTTTTTGAGACAGGGTCTAATGTAGCCAGGATGGCCTTAAACTCACTATATAGCTGAGGACTGCCTTGGACTCCCAATCCTCCTGCCTCCGCCTCCCGTGTTAGGATTATAGGCAAGCACCACCACATCTGGTTTATGTGGCGCTGTGGCTCAGCCCCAGGACTTCATCATCCTAGGCAAGCACTCTACCAATGAAGCCACATCACCAGCCCATGCTGAAGTCTTTAGACTTAAGAATAGACTTCTGAGCTGAGCACCATGGTGCATTCCTTTAGTCCCAGCACTTGGGAGGGAGAAGAAGGCAGATCTCTGTGAGTTCAAGGCCAGCCTGGTCTACAGAGCAAGCTCCAGGACAGCCAGGGCTACATGGTTTTATGCCTGGAGGTCGTAGCAGAAGAAACGTTAGACTTCTGGGGTCAGGGCAGCCTGGCCCAGCAATCACCAGGCTTCTGACCCTGGCCAGGCAACCAGAATTCCCTGGGTTTCAAGTAACCCATGTAAAATGAAAAAACAGACAAACACAAACAAACAAACCAGGCTGAGATGTAAGATCAGTGGAAGACATTTGCCTAGCATACCAAGCCTTGGGTTTAACACTGCCTCCTAACAGCATGGTACACCCATGAGCTAACCCAAGGCTGTAGAGTGTCTCACACAGGGCCCTACCACAGACAGGATGCTGTTCCCTCTTCTAAGCATTTACTGAGCCCATCCTGTGTGCCAGGCATGACCCCCAAGCCTACAAGGGCCTACTCTCAGGAGGCTCCCATGGAGGGAGCAGAACCTTGTGGGAGAAGGCACACACTTGTCACAGACAGTGGGGTGGAGAGGTCAGAGACACCTTCTACAAGGAAGTGAAGCATCAGCTGAAGCCTGCGTGTCTGCAGGGCAGGGAGGATATAAGGAAGAGGAAAACAGAGAGGGAAGTGGGCCTTAGGGAAGAGAAATAGCTGATGCATGGCAGGAAAGAGGCAGGTGGGGGAGGCTCAATGTTGGGAGCCAGGGCAACAGAGCAGAGGCTGGAAAGGGAGGCAGATCCTATAGTGACTCGTTAAAGAATTTTGGCTTTATCCCAAACACCAGGTTGTATATGGCCAGGGGTTAGAGGCCAGGCTGCCACCACAAGGTGGGTACGGAGCCCAGCGTAGAGGAGGAGCAGTCAGGGAACAAATGAGGTGTTGGCCAATCCCAGGCTGCATATGGGAGAGGTGGAAGTAGAGCCAGGGGGTTCCCCAGTCTCTAATGAATGGAGGATGGTGCCCCTGCCCACGTGGGAGTGCTACACTGAAGGACAGAAACAAAGAGAGTGAGCACTCAGATGGGCGAGAGAAAGCATCAGTCACCATCAGCAAAGGGAGTGCCAGTGTGCTCCATGACACTTGGAAATGAACTAACTATTGTGACTTGATTAAACCCATCAGGGGACATAGATCACTCTGAATCAGCAGCAATCACATCTCACACACACACACACACACACACACACACTCCATCACATTTGGCTATTGCACCCATGAACTCACAGCTGCTAAGGTTACCTGCACAAGATCAAGTCCCCCCC
>CABHPH010140156.1:0-47907 GCA_902168325.1 Peromyscus nudipes
GGGGGGAGAGACGGGATTGGGGGGAGAGACGGGATTGGGGGGAGAGACGGGATTGGGGGAGAGAGAGACTGGGTGGGGGGAGAGAGACAGAGACTGAGAGACAGAGACTGGGCCTGGCATGGGCATTTGAAACCTCGAAGCCGATCCCTGTAGGCAGAGTTTTCCTGTCCCAACTGCCTGTTCCCAAATAACCGACACAGAGGTTTAATATTAATTATAAATGCTCAGTCGATAGCTCATCCTTGTTACTACCTAATTCTTACATTTAAATTAACCCTTATTTCCTTTCTTCTTCTTTTTTTTGCTTGTTTTTTTGAGACAGGGTTTCTCTGTGTAGCTTTGGAGCCTGTCCTGGGACTCACTCTGTGGAGTAGGCTGGCCTTGAACTCACAGAGATCCACCTGCCTCTGCCTCCCGAGTGCTGGGATTAAAGGTGTGCACCACCACTGCCCAGCTTAACCATGGCTCATGGCTTGTTACCTCATTTTCTGCATGTCCTGCTTCATCTGCAGCTGGCTGGCGTCTCCTTTGACTCCTCCCTTCTTGCCATCATTCTCCTAGTTTGGCTACTGGCCAGTTGCTTTTTATTAAACCAATCAGAGTGACAAATCTTCACAGTGTACAAAAGGATAATTCCTCCAACAAGGCCACACCTCCTACCACTCCTCAAATAGTGCCACTCCCTGGTGACTATGCATTCAAATATATGAGCTTATTGGGGCCATTCTTATTAAAACCACTACACTTGGCCTACTACAATGTGAACCAGACACTACCATACACTCCCACCACCATAACTGAGTGTTTCTTCCCTGCCATGACCAACTATCTTAGTGTTCTCTTTATATGAAGTGTGGTGATACTTTGTGTATGCTCTAACAAATAAAGCTTGCTTGCCTGAAGATCAAAGGGCAAAGCCAGCCACTAGTTAACCATAGAGGCTAGGCAGTGGTGGCACACACCTTTAATCCCAGCACTTGGGAGGAGGAAGCAGGAAGATCAGGAGTTCAAGGCCACCCTGAGCTACACAAGATTGATTCAGTCTAAAAGAGAAACAGAGCCAGGAAGTAGTGGTGGTGGCGGCAGTGCACACCTTTAATCCTAGCACTAGGGAGGTGGAGACAAGAATATAAGGTGGGTGGAGACAGGATCTCAGCCCTTTCAGTCTGAGGATTCCTAGAGATAGGAAGCCTTTCTAGTGGCTGGCTGCTCTATTTCTCTGTTCTTTAAGCTTTCACCATGATATCTGACTCCAGGTTTTTTATTATTTGTGCTACAGTGAAGAGACACCATGACCAAGGAAACACTTATAAAATAAAGCATTTAATTGGGTACTTGCTTGTAGTTTCAGAGGTTTAGTCCTTTGTCATCATGGTGGGAAGCATGCAGGAAGACATAGTGCTGGAGAAGTAGCTAAGAACTCTACATCTGGATTTGAAGGCAGCAAGAAGAGAATGATTAGGCCTATTGTGGGCTTTTGAAACCTCAAAGCTCACCCCCAATGACACACTTCATCCAGCAAGGCCACACCTCTTAATCCCTTTCAAATAGTGCTGCTTCCTGATGACTAAGCTTTCAAATATATGAGCCTATGGGGGCATTCTCATTCAAACCAGCACACCAACTGCCTTAGTTTGGGTTTCTATTGCTGTGAGGAGACACCATGACAATGGCAACTCTTACAAAGAAAACATTTAATTGAGGTGGCTCACTTACAGTTCAGAGGTTCAGTCAATTGTTGTCATGGCAGGGAACATGGCAGCATGCAGGCAGAGGTGGTGCTGGAGCTGAGACTGCTAAATCTTCCAGACAACAGGAAGTCGACTGACTGTCACACTGAATGAAGCTTGAGAAAAAGACCTCAAAGTCCACCCCCACAGTGACACACTTCCAACAAAGATGTGGCTCAGATTAAAGGTACCCTCCAGCCTCAAGGTCTGGATTAAAGGCATGTGTCATCCACCCTCCAACATGACCACACTTCCTCCAAAAAGGCCACACCTCCTAATAGTGCTACTCCCTATGAGCTTTTGGGGGCCAAATACACTCAAACTACCACACCAACTAAGATGCTTTGAAAACACGAATGAAATTAAATCTTTCTTCTTAAATTTTCTGTAGGATACGTTAACACTGCAATGTCAAAATAATTAACACATGCAATTTCTTCTAAATTAAAACAGTCTATCTTGATGGGAGTTGCTTTAAAACTCAAGAAGTAAACAAAATTTTGAAGACCCAGGAAGTAAACAACTCACAAGTCTCAGGAAGTTTATGAAACTTATGGGATTCACAAAGCCCCTCCCCAAGGTTATTTAAGCACTAACAACCTCTGGAAAGAGGAGACTCTGACCTGTGGATCTGCACAGGGAGCTCTAAAGATGCAGCTTGTGTGAGTCATCACTTACACTTTTCAGTGATGTAGCTGCCTCTGAGTTACCCATGCTATTGTAAATAACATCAGTAAATTTTCGGGTTCTATAAGTTAATCTTGAGTGGACTTGTTTCTTTGGACTATTCTCAGTGTCCCATCTGGGGTGAACAAACATTTGGTAACATGCCATCAGGAAGTACCCAACAGGAGCCTTCTTACTCCTCACTGCTGCACCATAATAGCAGAGGACCACATGTCTTCTTGAAGGGAGCGCCTCCAAGCATCCCTAGGATCTTTCTCTTTGGTCTCATTATAAGCCTCTAACTTCTCCTTTCCTGTGTTAGAACCTCAGTCTTCCCAGAGGGGATGATATCTGAGCTCTGCTCTCTTCATGAGCAATCATAGCTCTAATCTAGAAGGATGTGGCCTAGTCCTGTGGTCTCAGCACACACACCAAACCATAGTACAGCTTCATGAAAGTGTAGACGTGAGCAGAGGTGTTTCTTCACATCCTTCTAAACTTTACTACCCATCAATATCTCTTCTATTGATTCGGAATAAAATCCAAGCTCCTTGACCATGGCTTTCACATCTCTGAAAGAGGCTACTCAACACATGGTCCATTCTGTAGCCATGTAGAAACACCTGCTGTTTCTGCTTTTGTGCCTTACCCTTGCTGTTCTCTCTGCCTTAAATTTTCCTCACTTGGGCAACTCTTAATTTTTCCTCATGGCACATCACAGGCATCTCCTCTCATCTCTATTAATCTGTTTCTGGCCACCTTTCCCCTCATTTCTTCAAGGGAATAAGCACTTCCTCCTTTCTGCTTTTTAATCTGTAGGTAGATCTCTGTAGGGGAGGAAAAATGCTTTTCCTCTGTTTTCTCAGATTCCATGACTAGAGACCTGTGAATTATACTAACAGATGACAAGTTAATAGGAGAAAAGGCATCTGCTTCCTTATTGATGTTTATATTTTTATGTGCATAGAGGCTTCACAGGTAAGAGGGGGATAATCCAAAGAAATAGTGACAGTGGAAGTTCATAATTCATTTTAACAAAGGGTTGTAAATTCTGGAGCAGTGAGTAGACAAAGGAAGCAGGTGTTAAAGCCTTTCAGGGTGGTAAATTGTGGGGAGATAAGTATATGGAGAACTAGTGGAAGGTGAGCATTATTTTCATAGCGTTTGTTTCTGTAGCTCATCTCAGCCGGCCTTTCATCTCTGTGGCTGTAACTCCTGGGGAGAAGGAATTTATAGAAGTCTTCATTTCTCCCAAGTGTCTGCTGTCAGTCAGATAAGGAAATCTTTGGGAAGGCTTCTTTCCATATCTGTTGATTCTCTATTGCTGTCAGGTAGAAACAAGAAAAGCCAACACAGCACATTTTGGGGCAGCATATTCTGATCTCCTTCAAGAGGAGTGACATCATATCATTAGCCTGCCTGTTCTGTGAATGTGCCTGGGACAGAGACTGCCAATCATTTACTGTTGCATCCAGATTTTGAGGCTTAGACTCCACATACACAGATTGTTGTGACAATGACCTAGGTGTTGCCTGGGCACAGGATACTTAAAAGTACTTAAGGTGATTCTAGCCTGCAAATAAGTTGGAGAACAATTGCTTTGGGCCAATGTTGAAATCCCAGCATTTTCCCAGGATTCTTCCACACTCTTTAGGGGCAACTTTGTCAATGGGTGTCAGTGATGGCTCTTGTTTTGCTGTGGTGGCAGAGTATGTTTGAGGAAGAAGTTGGGGCAGTCTTCAGTAAGTCCTAAGATTTGGTAGGTGTCAAAATGGGACCAGCTCCACAATGCGGAAGAATATGAAGCCCTAGATTAGACTGTCAGTATGAGAATGAAATACTCTAGGGTGCTTTCCACTGAGAAATAATTAGATTATATATAAAATGTACCTTTTTGATAAACTGCTTAGTGTGAAGAACATAGATTTCTTCCAAGCCTCTTCAGTGAAGTTCTCTGTAAACAGACTCTGAGCAGTAAGACAGCCAGCTGAGGAGTTATCCTTGTAGCAGAGGCCAGCAGCAACATTTTGACATTCAATAGATGCTGAGGTGAGTGCCAGCAGCAAGAGGCCAGCTGGATCAGACTCACTGAGCCAGTGCTTTTTTTGATAAAACACACACACAAATGAATGACAGTAACAGACAGAATCAGATTCTACAAGGAAGACTTGGACTTTGGGTTGTGGGCTTGAGAAAGGTTAGGATGTGGCAGAATTTTGACTCTAGTACTGCTGTGCAAAACCAGACTTCAGGGATGAGGCATGCAGCTCACGCCTGGCATGGCCACAGGGCTGTGGGACAAGCACCAAGGTCACAGCTTGAGTGGTATCCATCACCTTAAACTCTGAGCCCTGACTAGTTCCCATAAAGCTTTGAGGCTGGCTAAGACTTTTCTAGAACGCCAACCTTCTGGGTTTCCGTCTTGGATAAGATTATGTTTACCACTCAGAGGATGGAGTCATTTTGACAAGCAAACATGGAAGCTATCAGACCTGACTGAGAGGATTCAGACAAAAACAAAATGGAACTTCTAAAAATAAAACTACAGTTGTTGTAATTAAAATAAAAAAATCCTCAGTACTGCTGACAAACAGTGAGTTAGACTGAAAGAGAGAATTAACTAAACAGTGAATCTGAAAGAAATACCTAGGAGGCAGACAGAGAAGAAAGAGAAAATGTCTTTCAAAGAAAATTTGAAAGCATAGAAAGAGAAGGTTTAAAGTTGTCATACAGGTCCTTCACTTGCTTAGAGTTACCCCAAGGTATTTTATATTACTTGTGGCTCTTGTAAAGGGTGATGTTTCTCTGATTTCTTTCTCGGCCCATTTGTCATTTGTGTATAGGAGGGCTACTGATTTTTTTTTAGTTAATCTTGTATCCTGCCACTTTACTGAAGGTGTTTATCAGCTGTAGGAGTTCCTTGGTCAAATTTTTGGGGTCACTTATGTATGCTATCATATCGTCTGCAAATAGTGAAAGTTTGACTTCTTCCTTTCTAATTTGTATCCCCTTGATCTCTCCTTTTGTTGTCTTATTGCTCTAGCTAGAACTTCAAGTATTATATTGAATAAATATGGGGAGAGTGGACAGCCTTGTCTTGTTCTTGATTTTAGTGGAATCGCTTTGAGTTTCTCTCTATTTAATTTGATGTTGGCTGTTGGCTTGCTGTAAATTGCCTTTATTATGTTTAGGTATGTTCCCTGTATTCCTGATCTCTCCAAGACCTTTATCATGAAGGGGTGTTGGATTTTTGTCAAAGGTCTTTTCAGCATCTAATGAAATGATCATGTGGTTTTTTTCTTTCAGTTTGTTTATATGGTGTATTACATTGACAGACTTTCGTATGTTGAACCAACCTTGCATCTCTAGGATGAAGCCTACTTGATCATGATGTTTTTGATGTGTTCTTGGAGTCTGTTTACCAATTCCCGCCCCCCCCCAGCTGAGGACCGAACCCAAGGTCTTGCACTTGCCAGGCAAGTGTTCTACCACTGAGCTAAATCCCCAACCCAGCCAAAATTTTATTGAGTATTTTTACATCAATGTTCATGAGGGAGATTGGTCTGTAATTCTTTCTTTGTTGCATCTTTGTTTGGCTTGGGAATCAGAGTAACTGTAGCCTCATAAAAGGAGTTTGGTAACATTCCTTCTGTTTCTATTGTGTGGAACAATTTAAAGAGTATTGTATTAACTCTTTGAAGATCTGGTAGAATTCTGTGTTGAAATCATCTGGTCCTGGGCTTTTTTTTGGTTGGGAGACTTTTAATGGCTGTTTCTATTTCCTTAGGGGTTATTGGTCTATTTGAATGGTTTATCTGGTCTTGATTTAACTTAGATATGTGGTACCTATTCAGAAAATTGTCCATTTCTTTTAGATTTTCCACCATAGACTATTGGCAATGGTCGAGAGGGTGCCTGAGCTGACCTACTCTGGTGATTGGATGGTCAAACACCCTAACTGTCATCATAGAACCTCATCCAGTGACTGATGGAAGCAGATGCAGAGATCCACAGTCAGGTCCCAGGTGGAGCTCCAGGAGTCCAATCAATGAGAGAGAGGAGGGATTCTATGAGCAAGAGATATCGAGACTGTGATAGGAAAATGTACAGAGATGACTAACCAAACTAGTGGAAATGCATGAACTGTGGACCAATAGCTGAGGAACCCCCATGGTACTGGACTAGGCCCTCTGGATAAGTGAGACAGTTGTTTAGCTTGAACTGTATAGGGGGCCCCCAGGCAGTGGGATTGGGACCTGTCCCTAGTGCATGAGCCAGCTTCTTGGAGCCCAGTGCCTCTGGTGAGACACTTTGCACAGCCTTGGTGCAGGGAGGAGGGGCTTGGACCTGACTCAACTGAGTGTACCAGGCTCTGCTGACTCCCCATGGGAGACCTTGCCTTGGAGGAACTGGGAATGTTGGGTAGGTTGGGGGGAAAGGCTGGGGGGTGGGAGGAGGGAGGACAGAGGAATCTGAGGTTGATATGTAAAATGAATAGAAAATCTCTTAATAAAAAGAAAAGAAAAAAAAGAGAAGGTTTGTGAATTCATAAGCAGTTTTCTAAAGGAGGGCCCAGTGAACCCGCAAGGCAATATTCAAAGAGATGATTGCTGAGAATTCTTTATCTCTCCATCACATTGGAAGAGACAAGTATATTTATTCTGTACCCAGATATAGTATACTGAAACTTCACAATGCTAAAGTGAGATTTTAAAGTTGCCTCTGTGTGTGTGTGTGTGTGTGTGTGTGTGTGTGTGTGTGTGAAACTAGATCATCTATGAAACACGACAGAGAATAGACTTCTCAAAGGCACATAGAACATGGAAGACAGTAGAATAATATCTTCACGAGAGGAAAAAATGTCATCTTAGAATCTTACACCAATGACAGGGCTTTTAATAAAAGCTAAAAGAATAGACTTCTTTTAGATAAAATTTGTATAGGAGCCACCACCACCAAGCCACTTTAAAAAGCCCTTCATCTGAAGGAGGGAAAAAAACCAATTTTAGTAGGAAGATCTGAGTGGTACAAAAGGAAAGGCATGTGAAAAATGGGAAAAGATGAATACATAAAATTTAAAGAATTTCTAGATAAGAGAATGTTTTATTTTTGTCTTTAAAAAGACCCAAGATTGGAACATTCAACTGTCAGTTGTATCAGAGGGATAATGGTTCTGTGAAAGGACCCAGAATCCTTGTATTTTTGGAAAAGAAATGAAACCATATTTTGTTAAGTTATATGTGCATAGTATAATTTCAAAGGCACTAAAATATCTGCTTTAATTTCAAAGCCAGTAAAGGGAATAAACGGATCAGCAGTGTGAGAACAAACTAAAATTCTTGGTTAACTCCATAAAATCAAAAGAAAAGGTAGAATAAAAATGAGGGATATAGAAGATATGGGAAATTACATTAAAGGTCAGATGTGAACAAGTTCAAGTACATTAACATCTGTGAGCTGAATTTATAGCATATGTGATTATGGGAAAAATAGATTTAGGGGGAACTCTCCCAGAGACCTAATTCTGAGCTATTTCTGGGAAATACAATTTAAAGACAGAAAGGATGAAAGAGAATAGAAAAATACCTGCTTATTAGATGAATTACTTTTCTTGATGCTGTAACCAGATACATGACAAGACAGCTTAAGAAAGGAAGGGTGCATGGCCAAGGTGGGTGGAAGACATCACAGGCCCACCTGGGTCCTCATGACATAGGATGACTGAAGATATCACAGGCCCACCTGGGTCCTCATGACACAGGAAGACTGAAGACATCCACAGGCCTGCTGGGTCCTCATGACACAGGAAGACTGAAGACATCCACAGGCCCACCTGGGTCCTCATGACACAGGAAGACTGAAGACATCCACAGGCCTGCTGGGTCCTCACAGCCTGGGATGGCTCCAGATATACATAGGCCTGCCTGGTGCTTTGCAGTACCGGCCTGGGTATGTGCCATTATGATGAGCAAATATATGGTGGAGAAATGGGAGAGAAAGAAGCGGACCAGTTCATGTGTATGGAAAGAGGCAGAATTGAAGAAGCAAAGGTGGTGAGGAACAGGCTGATGTGGGTGGCCTGTTTGCCATCCAGGACCATGATGATATCCAGGCCTGGGCTACTGTTGAGTACTGTGTTGGTGTCTGTGGCCTGTGTTGCCACTCTAAAGCCACATGGATGCCTAAGGCTGGGCTGCCACCTGCGGCCATGTTGGTATCTGAGAGCCATGCTGCTGCTGGGGCCATGCTGATCTGAATGGCCTGGTCTGCCACCAGGGGTCATGGTGACAACCAGCCTGAGCTGCTGCTGAGGGCCATGTCTGGTTCTGTGGCCCTACACCAGCCAGGGTCTGAGTTGGTGTCTATGGCTCCTGTTTCCACCAAGGGCTGTGTGAATACCTGGAGTTCTGGTCCACCACCTGAGACCATGTTGGTGTCCAAGGGCCATGCTGCCTGGGTAGGCTTCACTGCCATCAGAGCCACGGTGATGTCCGGGCCCATGCTGTTGCTGAGGGCCATGTCTGGGTCCATGGCCCTACTGCAGCTGGGGCCTGTGTTGATCTCCATGGCCCATATTACCAGAGGGATCATGGGAATCACAAGTGTTGAAATCCAAGGGCTATGCTGACCCAGCACCACCCTCCATTGGCCTTGGGAGAGCTGGCCCTAACCCTTACTGGCCATTGCAGCAGAAGAACTGGCCCCACCCCTTATGGGAGAACTGGCTCCATGCTTGGGGGAGATATGAGCCCATGCCTCACCACAGGCATAGGAGAGCAGCTTGGTAGCATGGGTGTAGAAGAGCTGGCTCCACCCCTCACTTGAAGGGGATGATCTCAGTGGCCCAGACTGACAAAATCAGGTACCACCCAGGCCCACATCCAAGGCTTTGAGTTGGCCCACCCCAACATCTAACGCCATCTATGATTTCTGGAGTGTGTGAAGGGACTGGTCCTGTGGAAACAACTGCAGGATCTCCATGACTCGGGGCAACAGCCGGATATCAGAGAGAAGTTGTGGTGAGGGTCCAGTATTGATGGTGCACCAGGGGCCAGAGGCCCTGAACCAGAGTAACAACTCATAGCAGTGAACATTTGCAGTAAGGCTGAGTGGACAAAAGGGTGAACTGTGTGACACACCGCAGCTCCCAATGCCAATAACACAAATGAAGAGGCATGGAAAGGCAGGAAAGACGGAGGAGCGAAGTGGTTTTCTTTTTGTTTTGTTTTGGTTTAATTAATATTTTTTTTAAAATTCTCTTTTGGGGGAGACACATGTGGAGGGACTGGGAAGTGAGTGGGATTGGGGTGCATGATGTGAAATTCCCAAAGAGTCAATAAGAAAATTATGTTAAAAAGAAAGGAAGGGTGTGTATGGCTCACATTTTGAAGGTACAGCCCACCAGGCAGGGAAGGGAGGGTGGTAAGAGCCTCCTCAGCTCTGGCAGCAAAAGCATGAGGCCACTTGTCACAGTGTGTCTACAGACCTGAGCAGGGAGATGAATCCAGGTCATCAGAAATCCTGGATTTCTCCTTTTCATTCAGTCTAGGACCCCAGCACATGTGGTGGTTTGCTCACATTCAAGGTGGGTCTTCCCTGTGCAGTTCTCTGCAAATGCCCTCACAGATATGTTGAAAGGTGTGTCTCCTAGGCAATCCTAAATCGACAATGAAAAGTAACCATCACATCTGTGAAACATGAAATAGAAAGCTGGAGCAGCCAAATTATTATCAGACAAAAATAGTCTTTAAGAATAAAAGCTTTATTAAGGAGAGTTTTTTAAATTTAAAATTCTTATGATCTTTATTCATAGATTTCCTTCTTTCACTTTTGAGATTTTTTCCTTTTGTTGAAAATAGATTCTTTTCTCATACAATATGTCCTGATTATGGTTTCCCCTCCCTCTACTCCTCTCAGTTTCTCCCACCTCCCTCACATCCAGATCGACTCCCTTTCTTTCTCTCATTAGAAAAGAGTGGGTTTCTAAGAGATAATGATAAAATATAACAAAATAAAATACAATAAATTTGGACGGGACAAACCAACAGAAGAGCCCCAACGTGTCACTTTATCACTGCACTTTTTTCTGCACCGAAGACACGAGAACGTATGGGAACAGGCTCTGTGTGGGCACCAGCTGGAATTATTCATGTTCAGTGGGCTGTGTAGGTGTTGTTGTCAGCAATGAGGCCTTGCCATCAGTTTGTAAGGAGCAACCTAGAGTCTTGGCAGCAGCCTGGGTTGTTGGGGGATTCCCATGGGACCCCTTTGGCCAACAACTCCAATAGATGTAACCCAATCCTGGTATTGGAAACTTCAGTAACAAGAGATGGCCAGTTGGGACTCTGTCTCCACCATGATTTGGTGATTTCACTTAGATTGCCTTCATATACATAAATGTTTTAGAAGTTTTCACTGTACTGAATTTCTATACTACCCTTCAACTGCCCCTTAATTTTAGCTGTTTCTCTCCATATTCCCCTATTCAACTCCTTTCTGTAGCAGGAGTCTTAAAAGTTCTTATTAATAAAACAAACCTGAGGCCAGTTATTGGGGTGAACACTGGAAAGTCAGAGAGACAGAATAAGCCACAGCTATCTCACCTCGCCGGATCCTCAGCTGGTCTTGCTTCCTCAGACTGGAAGCCTCTATGTCCTCATATCCGAATGACTCTCAGCTGAACTGCTGCTAGAAGCCTGAATGCTTAACCAGGCCAAATGTTTCTCCAGGCCAAATGCTTCTAGTTTCTGGTCTTCATGCCTTATATACCTTTCTGCTTTCTACCACTACTCCCTGGGATTAAAGGCATTGTCACCATGCCTGGCCATTTCCAATGTGGCCTTGAACTCACAGAGATCCAGAGGGATTTCTGTCTCTGGAATGCTAGGATTAAAGGTGTGTGCTACCACTGCCTAACCTCTGTTTAATATTGTGGCTGTTCTGTCTCTGACCCCAGATAAGTTTATTAAGGTACACAATATTTTGGGGAACACAATACCACCACACCTTCCCTTCTCCCTCTCCCAACCTGATCCTCCCATTCCACCACCCCAAATCCATCCATAATTGTCCATTCTATTTTCCTTTCCTAGTGAGATCTATCTATCCCCTCTAAGCCCTTACTCTACACCTACCCTTTGTGGTTCTATGGATTATAGACTGGTTATCATTGACTTAACAGCTAATATCCACATATAAGTGAATACATATTATATTTTTCTTTCTGGGCCTGGAATACCTCACTCTGGAAGATTTTTTTCTAGTTTCATTCATTTGTCTGCAAATTTTATGATGTCATTTGTTTTTAACAGCTAAGTAATATACTCCATTGTGCAAATGTATCAGATTATAATATAATTATACTGTTTCCTCCTTCCCTTTCTTCCTTTTAAAACTTTCTATATACCCCTTCTTGCTCTCTTTTAAATTCATGGGTTCTTTTTTCATTAATTTTTACACGCACGTGTGTGTATGTATGTACATCTACTACACAGATACAACCTGCTCAGTCTGTATAATGTTACTTATATGTGAAAGTTTTCAGGGTTGTCCATTTTGTACTGGATAACCAATTGATGTGCTCTTTCCTGGGGAAGACTATTTCTCCCCTCTCAGCATTCCTTAGTGTGGGGGTGGTGGGTGGCCTGTAGTTCTTTATATAGGGTTGAGGCCATATGGGTCTTCCTCATCTGTGTTAGCATGCCTATTGCTGTTGTCCTTGTTCAGCTCAGCTCGTATTTAGACAGTAGTGTTGGTGAGATTTTATGGGTATGGATTCTGACACGACTAGAACACACAACCTCACAGCAAACTCTCTGGTCTTCTGGCTCTTACACTATTTCCCACCCTTCTTCTGCAGTTTCCTGAGCCTTAGGTGCATGAGTTGTGTTGTAGTTGTATCCACTGGCACTGGGCTCTGCATTTTGATTGGTTGTGGTTTTCTATAGTAGTCTCCATCTGTTGCAAAGAGAAGTGATTTAGTAAAGTGATGATTGTAGGTTCTTCTCCAAGATCCAAGACTTCACTAGCTCTCCAGTATCAGGGATGATTTCCCTCTTTTGACTGCTCTTAAGTCCAATTAGAGAGTTGTTAGTTAACACGGAGGTATTTGTACCACTACTTAGGGTTATTTTGGCATACTGTTCTTGTTGTGGTTCATAGGTATGGGTAGGACTGTCAGTTTCTTCCTTCTTTGGAACTTTGCATGGTACTTGAGAGGGTTACTTCTTTATGATATAATTACAATTTGCCAGGAGGTTTAAGAAAATATCTTTAAAACATATAAAAACAAAGTTGTTAAAAACTGAAGAACTGCTGGGCAGTGGTGGAACACGCCTTTAATCCCAGCACTCGGGATGCAGAGGCAAGCAGATCTCTGTGAGTTTGAGGCCGGCCTGGACTACAGAGTGAGTTCCAGGAAAGGCGCAAAGCTACACAGAGAAACCCTGTCTTGAAAAACCAAAAAAAAACCCCAAAAAACCCAAAAAAAACCAAACAAAAAACAAACAAAACAAAACAAAACAAAACAAAAAAAAACCAAACCAACCAAACAAAAAGAAAACTGAAGAACTAATGGAATTCTATGGTTCACCACTGTAGTGGAAGATTCTAATACATCTCTACCAACCATTTACTTATAAAAAGGACAAAACTGATGAGAGTTTGCATAATGTGGTTATCATGTTTGATTTATTCAAGATACAGAGAACTCTGCCTCAGTGTCCATTCTTCACAGACATATTTATAAAAGGGGCCCAGAAAGTAAGACACAGGCAAGTATCAATTATCTTCAAAGAATTAGGGATATGCAGACCAAATTTTCTCACCATAATTCAGTTAAATTAGGATCAATAGGATGGATATTAAATTGAAGAAAAAAATAAAAACATGCTTGAGGTTTGTAGAAATTAAAAACCACCAATCTCAAAGATGAAACTATAATGTAAAAAAAAAAAAAAAGATGATCAATGGCCAGGAAGCATCCAATTCAGTGTTTATGTCCTTGGCTGAGGGGACCTCGTGGGAGGGGGACCTTGAGGGCCTAGCAAAGAGTATAGGCAATTCAGCAGAAAGATTGATTGATCATGAAGCAATTAAGGCAAAAAGCAACCAAATTCCTGACCTTAGGAGATTGCATTTCTCTATATTGATTAGTCTAGTGCTTTAAATTCCCTTGCTCAGGTCACTTATTCAGTGAAGGATACAAACATTTCTGTTGTGTTGGAAAGTGACAAGAAAAGTGACTTGTGGATGGATGCTCTGACCTGCTTTCAGAGATGCCTCCTGCATATGACTCCGAAGTAGGCACCATATTGTGTTATGAGGTTCCTTAAACATGCAGGCAAGGGCTCTGGGAACCACAGGGAAAGATTTGATGTCCATAGGCATTGGCTGCAGTTTTATTTCCAGGTAGTTCATCTCAGCCAGGTGTGCAGACTCACCTGTGGTATCTAAGAACCAGGAGGGCTCAGGGAGAGCCCATGCCCTAACTTCTCTTACTCCCCTTCCAAACATCACTGCATCCCTCTACTTCTGGATTTTTAGTATAGAGAGGACAAAATGGAAGGAGCCCACATTGTTCTCCTTCCTTAACAAGATTGCAAGGGACAAGGGACATGTCTGTACCAAATGGTGCACAACCGCTTTCAGTATGTTGATCCAAAAGCTTTCTCATCTGAATTTTGAGGCACATCTGTATTTCCTTGCCCATTATGGAGTAAATTTACAGGCAATCAAATTACGTGTATTACCAAATCTTGCAACCGCATTAAGGTAAATGTACCTCTCTAATCACTTCATGAAAAGTCTCAAGGGCAATCAAAGAGGCATCTTTCTCCTCTTAAGAAGCAGTTTGCAAAAATGAATTGATTTGAATAATTTATCTGAACTGAAAATAAGGAAGTTGGATGTGTTGCCACACACCCAAAAACCTAGTCTCTAGGAAATGGAGATAGGAGGATCCCTGGATCTTGAGGTCAGCTCGAGCTACATGGTGAGTTTGAGGCTATCCTGAGATACGCAATGAAATCTTGTTTGAAAATGAACTAATGATCATAGAAACAGAATCTCAGAGTGGAATTAACATAAAGAACCGCTATGGGAGCTGGAGAGGTGATTTAGTGGTTAAGAGAAAGCACTGCTCTTGAAGAGGGCCTGAGTTCAGTCCCTAGCAGGCATGTCAGGTGGCTCACAACTGTCTCCACTTTCAAGGGATCCTACCTCCTACCCACAGTCTACTGCACTTGTGTCCATATAACCACACACAGGCACATAAGCACATTAAAAAATAAAAATAAATCTAAAAAATAAAAAAAAACAGCTACAGCTCATCTTAAAAGGTGCTGTGTCTTATTCAAGAAGTATGAGGTTCTAGAATAAGGAGGGGAAAAAAGGAAAAAAAAAATCCCTCGAGGCAAGAAAGTTACCTGGACTGACTCTTACCTCTGGCAAAATTGATATTATTTCTCCTTCTGGCTCCCCACTTACTCCCGGCCAATACTATAATTAAAAGGCCTTTCTCCAAGGTTCTCGAAGCACTTTAGAGACATTGCCTAATTAATCCCTTTCACGTACCTGGATGTCTACAAGCTTAGGACCCTGCCTCTGCCTGGGAGTGCCAGGCAGCCCGGCTTGGTGCCTGTGGCAGCTCTTATGGATAGGACTATGGAAAGTGACAACAGCTGTTGGAACATGCTTTGCATTCCCAAAGCTGTGAACACAGCCTCTCCTCTGAGACAGGGTAGCACTCTGCCTGAGAGCCAGAAAAGCCTCCTGGTAGGCACAGTCTGCAGACATAATTCTCCCACAGGAAGCTTTGCTTTGGTTATGGCCTGAGCTCAGCCTCAGATAAGGAAGGAGAGGAGTGCAAATCCCTTTTCTTTGACCTTTGATGCCGCTCCATTCTTCCTGTGACAGTTACTTGCTATTCTTTGCCTCTTTTCCAGTTTTGTCTTCTGTGAAGTGGGACACATCATATTTGTGTTGTTCATATTGTGGAATATTTAGGGTTCTATCTTCTATGGATCTCTGATCCAGATAGAGCAAAACATCCTTTTAACCCAGACAACATGTTGTGCAAATAGCGTTCAGTAGCATTATCCACTGGTAGTGCTGTCTGTCCATCTGCACATGTGTCTTGACAGATGTGAGTCTCCCAGATGGTTATGCATCTCCTTAGGAACTCTCTACTCTCCCACATGCCACTGTTTCCTCTGTGCATGTGATCATCCACATTCTAGGAAGGAGGTGAGACCTGGGGACATCCTTCCACTGAAAAGTTCCCCAGCCACTGTTTTAAAATTCCTTAACAACACATTTAATTTATTTTTTCTTGCACCCGATAGCCACAGAGCACTTTGATATATCAGTATGATCATTAAAACAATATTCTGACTGAAACCTGATGGTGAGCGTGAGGCCCAGGTCAAGTCATGACGCCTGGAGCTCAGAGGCTGCACATAGTTCTCGCTGTCATGGAGACCAACGTCAGACTTTGACTTAACGATGTCGGTTTTCTTTCTACTTTCCTCTTCAGTATCCGTTCTCTTTGCACCACTCTCTGTCACTCTTTTTTTTAACCAAACATTGTGCCAGGACCCAGATATACAAAGATGATCAGGACACTGTTTTAACTGAACTACTCTGGGAGTGGGAGGTTTCTTTCTGACAGAGAAAAGATCATGGGAAAAGGCTGATGAAATAGTGTATGATTGAGATTCTAATCATGCGGTATGGACAAGGTAAAGGAAACTCCTGAATTAGAAACAGAATGATGTTCAGAGAAGGGAACAGTCCATGCAAAGACCCTGACCTATGGGCGTGGAGTCAAGGAGCTGAGAGTGTCTCAGTTTGCCTGGGGTGTGTTGAGAAGCAACAGCAGAGTAAGGTGGGGAGACCATATGTGTGGTGTCTGTAGGAGCTCTTCTGTCTTTCCAGGGAGTCTGGGCCTTTCTCAACATCATGAGAAGTCATTAAATTTTCCAGTGAAAGGAAAAAAAAAACCTGAGGGTGGATTTTACAAAGCTCTGTCTGTGTCTTCTTCGAGTATGTCAAACTGGCGAAGATAGAGGAAAAGAAAATATGCTTAATATTGGAGAGAATGTGCTGGTGTGGACATTAGTACCAAATGTAGAACTTTGAAAATAGCTATTAAGAGATGTAAAAATATTGTTCTGTTTGACTTAGTGATTCTGCCATCATTGAAGATACATTTTAAGGAAGTGATCTCAAATAAAATGAATACTCCAGAGCAAAATTACTTTTCAGGTGACTATTTTTTTTAAAGTAGTAAGCTACTAAGAATAACCTAAACTGTCTAACCATGAAGTAACAGATAAGAAACTAATGTATCCAGGAGTTTATGGTGGAAGGTTTAAAATAAAGTGGATGTAAGGGACCAACTCCACAAGGCTTTGCTGCTCAATGTCATTTGATATTAGAATTCTGTCCCCTGTCTGGTTCCAAGGTGAGAGTGTGTTCTGGGTTTCAGCTTATCTACCCTGGTCTTAGGGATGGGACGATCATGCAATCTAAGCCCACCCTCTCAAGAACAATTCTGAAAAATGCCAGGACAAAGATATCTTGATGGATGTAGACAAGTTGTTGAAAATTTGTTAATGCTTACAACAGAAACCTAATTAAATAGAAAGGTGGGAGCAGTCTTCAGTCAGACTCCTGGAAGATACCATTTTATTGTGGAGTACATCAGAATTTGGAAACATGTGATGAGACTTCAACTCTCTTTATACTTCTTTGCCTTTTGAAGAAATGTCAGCTCAGCACTCTCCATATGAATGGAAGGGACGAATACAGAAAATGTTACATTGGGGTGTTTTCTTCTTGCCTTAAAAATAGCTTTACAATATACAACAACATGAAGATCCTAAAATAAAATATTAAAACATCCCCAAAGATTCAAAGTTAATCTACCTTCATACTATAGAGTACCTTTTGTTAAATAAAATAGAAAAAAATTTTTTCTCTGAAACTTGCTGAGCTTCAATGACCAAAACTGCAGGAACGCAGCATCTGGAGCAGACATCAAAAAGTGGCCTGAGAATACGGACTTAGAATTTTGGTGACTGTCAGCAAAGTCTTTTGGAGTTATATCCATAGGCAAGGGTGGTTTCTAAACCAGAATCACCTTGCTTTGGGTGAGGATTATAGGGGTTGGAGAGATGGCTCAGTGGTTAAGAGTACTCTCTGCTCTTGAAGATGCGGTTCAGTTCTCAGCACCCACCTCTGCTGGCTCACAACCATGTGCAACTCTAGTTCCAAGAGATCCCACATCCTCTTTGGGCCTCTGTGGGTACTTCCACTCATGTATACATACCCTTCTCCTTCTCCACAGGCAGACACATTGTTTAAAAGTTTTAAAAAAGAAAGGAGCACTGTAGAGCAATTTTTCTCCCTGAATGTGGGCTTCAATCTGTATTCGTGTTGGGAATATTTCAAGACGCATTTCAGCCATTTGTGGATATTAAGGTTGAAGGTGACTGGTGTCACTCAAAGTCACTGCCGTTCCCTGCAAAACACAATAAAAGCTCAGAGACCAAAGGCTGTATGAGAAAATGAAGTATTGATTGAGGAGTAGATACGATGTTGTGCAATATCGTTATCAGACTCAATTCAGTGCTGTTAATTTGAGGTTGCACCCATTTGCGGAATATTACACCAGTTAGCAAAACATTATTGAAGTCTGGGGAGCTTACATCATTGGCAACCCTTTTTTCTTGGCTGAAGACTACTATGCCCAATCGATAGGCTTTTATGGAATACAGCTTCTTAAAAGCACACGGCTTACAAATGATCACTTCCAGGGGTTTATGATGCTTGGCAAAGCCGATGTCCCCCACGCACGCCCTCTTCCTGTATTTTTAGTTCAATCACCACCCCATTCCTACCTCCCACCAGTTACCATGGGACTTACGAGATGCCCAAGGAAAGAAATTCGTCCTTGTGGTTTTGGTGCTCCTCTCTAAACATAAAAGCACCCATGACAGGCTCACATCCAGTGAGCCTAGAGCAGATAAGATCCTTGATCTTGGGGAAGGGTTGGAAATATCTGTAACTCAAAACAGCAGAAGGATAAAAAAAAAAATCCTCCATAAGACCTTAGAACTGGAAGGACCCCTGAAAGCTACCTAGTCAAATCCTTCCATTTTATATTTTATATTTTTATATTATATTATAAATATCCATTTATATTTTATGGCATCTCCAATTACTGAAATGTGAAGTCATTCTCTTCAGAAAATGACTTCACTTTGAGGAAATGAATGCTGGCTAACGGTTATAACAAACGCCCCAAGGGCTTCAAATCCTCTCTTTGGTGTTACTGCTGACCCTGAGCAGGCAAATTAGATCCCCCCTGATTTCTTCTCTGGAATCAACAGTGCTTACCAACAAGCCATCCACTGTAACCAGCTCTTTCCCTCAACTGCCTTGCTCTGGGTGACAATGGCATTTACTGTTGAGGCTCACTCCTAGGCGACTGTGGTTTTTCTTTCCTAATCAAAATAGGAACAATTTGTATCTCCTTGCAATTCCATGAGAGGAAACCCATGCTTTACACACCTATGACGTTCTCAGGCTTTAGAACCATTTAGTGGTAGAACTGGGGAAGACTCTGAATGTCATTCCTCTTGCTGTGTATTTTATCTACATTGTTGCCTTAGCTATAGACCCAAGGAGTATCTAAGTCAGCAATCCCTTTATGAACATTTACATTTATAAGGCTTTAAATCATTACTGGATATCTTTCCTTTGGTCCTTAAATGTTATGTGCAGCTGTAATACAGAAAGCCTCGCCCATGGCTTTATAGCCTTGTCTGATGATTCTGTATTATACAGTCAAAAGTTTTTAATCATATCTACTTTACTGGTAACAAAATTCAGAGTCTCAAAAACACAAAGCTTGTCTCAAATAGCAAAGCCATCCATCCTGGCCAGGCATCTACCCGAGTCTGTGCCTCTGTTCTTAGCATTCTTTCTGTTATTCCATGCAGTCTCTTCTGTGCTCTCAACAAATTGTCTTTCTATATACCAAGGCACCTAACATTTCTCATGTCTTGCTGTTGCCTTCCCTTCAGGCCACGTGCCCTGGCAGAGACAGGTGCTCTCACTTCATGCCCAACTTTAAAATCAAGGAGACACTTCCAATACTACTTCTAGCTTCTCTGGCCATGGTAAACCATGCATCAATCACTTTCCTTATTGTCTGTGTTCTTTTTCATCATGGCTTACAAGGACAAACACAGTATGTCATATAGGAACCAGTCTCTCTGAATTTGCATTTGGCAGCATTCATCCCAACCTGCATAGGCGAGCATCTGTACCCGTCTTGCTATCACAGGCATCCATCAAGATCTGGTCCCTTCTGAACCATCCACTGTAACCAGCTCTTTCTGTCAACTGACTTGCTCTGGTTGACAATGGCATTTACTGTTGAGGCTCACTCCTAGACGACTGTGGTTTTTCTTTCCTAATCAAAATAGGAACAATTTGTATCTCCTTGCAATTCGAGAGCTACCATAAATTGGATAATAGATTTGTCAACGCCTAAATGATAATTGTGTTGGAAAAGATTAAAGCAAACACTGGGGGCCATGGATGTAATGCCCTCGTTTTCCCACTCCTTGTACTTTTAGGACAACTTAGAAAGTGACTGGAGGAAGCAGCTTTGATCCCTCATGCTAAATTAGCTCTGAGGTGCTTCTGGGCAAAGATTGCCTTCCCAACTCTTTTCTGACAGTGGAAACATTTATGGTGCAACATAACAAAGTGTAAGTCCCCAGTTGCCCCAACATGGAAGCACTAATATTGCAATTCCAGTTACAGTGGTTATCTCCAATTACTGAAATGTGAAGTCATTCTCTTCAGAAAATGACTTCACTTTGAGGAAATGAATGCTGGCTAAGGGTTATAACAAACGCCCCAGGGGCTTCAAATCCTCTCTTTGGTGTTACTGCTGACCCTGAGCAGGCAAATTAGATCCCCCCTGATTTCTTCTCTGGAATCAACAGTGCTTACCAACAAGCCGTGTCCTGAGGTGAAAGCGACAGCTACAAAGTGCCACCAGTCATGAGACTCGTCATGAAAGCATCAAGCATAGCTGGAGAATTTTTGCAGCAGGCAGTAGTTGGTAGTGTGTAGTTTTCAAACATCAGAACTGTCACCTGTATGTGGAAATGTCCTGGCTGCCTCTAATTCTCGAAGGAGCAAAGGGAACGGCTGTCATAGGCCTGTTGGATGCTTTGCTATTTAGTGGATGGACTCATTCATTACTCATTGGGATGGATATTTATCTAGTACTTACTATGTTCCAGGTGATAGACTAGGTATTGAGAATTCCAAAGTAATGCTGGGTGATGAGGGCATTTCTCAGTAGGATAGTAAAGTAATGGCTGAGTCTTGTTGTTTGAGGTGACTTCTATCAAGTCATAGCCAACACTAATTAGTGAACATCAGGCCATTGCTCTCACAGGAAATACAGGGCTTGGTTCCTATCAATCTCTAGCCATGTTTTCATCAGCTCATCAATATATAACTTTGTATTATGTGCATGTGTGTATATGTAGAGCAGGTGCTTACTCATGTGCCATGGTAGACATGTAGAAGCCAGAGGATAACAAGTACCCTCAACTGCTAAGCCATCTCATTGGCCCTTAAAGACACTGTTTAAATAGATGTCTTTGCTTCATTAACATTGAGCTCAGAACCAAACTATGCCTGTGACAAGTTTTTTTTTTTTGACAAATGGCATTTTGCTCACAACCATTCAGCTTGTATATAGTCATTTTCAAGAGTTTGTGACAATTAGCAAAGTCAACTTTTGTATCATAACCTTCCCACCTTTAGGCACACTGGACAGCACCTGAGCACTGGATTTGGAGGGCATTTCAACTAGGGAACTTACTAGAAAAAACACAAAATGTGTGAGGAGCACCACCAATTAGACCTACAAAGACATATGAACCAAGTTGTTCAACCTCATCTGTGAATATTGGTGCAGAGTGACTCAGCTTTTGATGCTCTGTACAAGTATGAAGACGACCCAGGAAATGCTGCAATATTGACTCTGGGGTGACAAATTCTAGCAAGCAGCTGTATTTGCAAATCTAGAATCTTTGAAAGATGTGAGCTAGCTTTAGCTGTTTGGCTATCAATGCTGTAAATTCCATGATCTTAACGGTAGGACCACCCAGCCTTCACCTAGAGGTCCGGATTCACCCACCCAAGAAACTTCCTGTACATAAGGAGTGGAGGGGTTCTTGGTCAGAATGTCACTGGCACTGCTTTTGAGGAAGTCATAGAGGAGCTGAGGATTTAGTAGATAGTATCTCAGTATCAAGTAGTACAATGGCAATAAAGGAAGTTAGTGTGATGGGAGTAGTTTGCACTTAGTTAAGGGTGTATTAGTTTTCTGTCGCTGTGATAAAATACCTTATCAGAAAGCAATGTAGAGGAGAAAGGGGTTTATTTTGCCTCATAGTTCTAGAGGGGATACAGTCCACCATAGTGGGCAAGGTATGGCAGTGGGAGAATGAGGCTGGCAGTCAGGGACAGAGAGGTCATATTTCATAATTACACAGGAAGGAGAGGGAGAGAGAACATGAAATGAATCAGGATATAAAACCTCAAAGTCTGTCCACAATGACATATGTCTTTCAGCAAGGCCCCAAGTCCTGTAACCTTTCAAAAAGTATCACCAGCTAGAGATGCAGTGTATGTATCTGCATACCAAGTATGCAGATACATGAGCCTATGGGGGACATTTCTCATTCAGATCACAGTGAAGGGTAATTTATCAAAGTGGAACATCATCAGTTTAAATTCTTAATATTTTGGGGCCATAGTATAATTTAAAAATTCAGAGACTTAAAAAATGGTTGTGATGGAAGTGTGTCTTTGCTTTTAAAGCTAAGGTACTGCAAGAATTGAAAACTGAACATCAAGTCTGGTCTGAGAAGTTGCTGAAATAAGCAACAGCAAGACAAAGAACATGCATCAAGTACCAGGTGTGCTTTCAGATGATGTACAAGGCAGTAAAGAAAGTGAAAGTGCTGAGTGCTGACCATAACAGCAGGACCAGAGTACAACGTGCTGGGAGGAAGTTTATCATGGGTCCAGTTGTGCACCCCACAGATTCTTATGTCTGAGAATGTGATCTGGTTTGAAAAGGAGTTGATGATCTAATAGGTTAAGAGAGGTCCTTGGGGCAGGATCCCAACCCATGTCACTGGGAATTTGGAGATAAACATATGCTCAGAGGATAGCGTTGTAAAGATAGAGGCAGAAGCGGGCATACTTCTATGCTAAGGAGAACAAGAGAGTCAGCCACCACCAGAAGTCAGGGGAGGTGCCTGGAACGATTGCTCCTTACAGCTGTTAGAGGGAACCTATCCTGCTGGTACTCTGACCCCAGACTTCCAATCCTGAGAGCTGTGAGTCAGCACATCTGTCTTAAAACACCTTATTGGTGGCACTTTGGTAAGGCAGCCCAAGCAAATCAACACTGAGGATAAGCACAAGCCTTGGACAGATGCATAGACCTCTGTCTACACCTTGTGGCTCTCACCAGCGGTTCCAGTGGTCTTTAAGAGGCTCATGCTTCACTTAGCTCTCACCAGTGACAAGTGTCCACCTTGCTGGCCCCAGGACTTTTGTGTACTCCGTGTGCTGGGAAGGAGGTGAACAGTGCCTCTACAGCCATTTGGATGCATTGTTCTTCCACCATGGACTGGGCAGTGATTCATCTTCGGTGTAATAAATTCTTATTCTGGAGTTGGATTTGCTCTGTAGCCCTTCTGTATGGGTTCATCTATGATATGCAGGGAAATGACACCATCTTTTCATGCCTGTCTTCTTATTTTTAGAATGAAGATAAAATAATTGTGTTTCTCAACATCACTGTAATACACTGGCATAAGTGAATGACTTACCACAAAAGAAATTTATTGTTTTCACTGTTGTAGAAAAATCTGAACTCAGGGATTGGCAGGGCCATAGTTCTTGCAAAGAATCTAGGGAAGAATCCTCCAAGGTCTTTCACTTCTAGAGGCTGCTGGCATCCCTAGGCTAGGGTCCTCATCCTGCAGTCTCTGCCTTCTTTTCTTGTGTATATGTGTGTTAAATTTCCCTCCGCCCCCCTCTTTAAAAGTCTATGATTGGACTGAGGGTAATCCATTAGTCTTAGCTAAGACACTAGCCAAAAGTCTTAATTTTACCACATCTACACAAAAACTGCTTGATTCCTCTCAGAGGAAAATGTATAGGTTCTGTGGATTAGGAGAGATGTTTTAGGGTGTATCTTTGGGTGGCCATTATTTATTCTTCATCATTTCACATAGTCATTATGAGAATGAATCATGTGCAATTAGTTTGTATAAAGCTTTGGGGGAGTAACATATGATAAGCAAAGAGGTCACCATGAAGAAGCATTTGACAATGGTCTTAGAGAAGTTCAGGATGGCGACCCCATGAGTTTGTGTCAGGGCTTTCTGGTGGTGCTGTTCTTACTTACACCAGAGATCACTTCTGCAACAAATATTTGCCTGTGACTAATAAACCAGACTGACACCAGCAACGTGGTTATTATCAAGGTGTTACAACCATACAAACAACCTGTCACTAAGATGGAAGTTTCCTTTTTAGTGTACCTGGCAAATGCCTTTAAAAATGAGAGGATGATGCCTACTCCTGAGAAATGACCAAGTCATTTTGAGATTGATTTTCCTCTAGGGAACCACACATACTTATTTTAAGTGGGAAACTGAATGCTCTCTGTGAAACTGAAATTAAGGTATATATTCATTGATCAGCAGTACACTGCCTTTTCCATGTCACTTGGCACTTCAATAAGATATTTAGCATTAATTACTTAGAAAAATCTATAATACTTTATAAACTACTTATAAAAACCATTTCTTATATCCTTCTCTCTGACACTTAATAAAGCCAATGCTGTTAGGACAAAATTTCAATAAACACTGCAAGAAAGAAAAAAATGCTAGGCAAGGTGAAAAATTAAAACTAAAGGAGAGAAGGTACAACACTGTAGAATTCTGAAAGGATGGGGGCATGTGCCTCTGAGGTCTTGATTTTATCTCTAATTATTAGTCTCTGAAGTCAGTGTCTTACTTGTCTGTCACATGCCCTACAAACACCGACCTTGCCAGGACTGTGGTGCAGAGTAGAATTTGTATTTATTCATGTAGCATAAAAACATTATTTTGGTTGTCATTATTTTACTATGCTCATTTTTGAACAGGATGAATCTTTATTTTCTCTAATCATTTGCAAATACCCTTCCCACATATTCTGAAAACAGCCTTATGCATGGATGATGTAATCCCAAGTCTTGCCTGTGATGTGAAGGGTATTCCCTGTGACTTCTACTGGGGTGGTGTAGAGAAATGTCTACTTAACACATGGAAAGCACTGACAAACCAAAAAGCCCATGGGTTTACTGGGGTTACTCACAGAAGCGTGCGTGAGGGGTACTCACATAAGCGTGGGTGAAGGATTGCTTACAGAACCGTGAGCGAGCAACTATTTGTGAGATGATTCCTGTCAGCGCTGTCACTGCAAAGTCCACCCCAGCCTGGATGAAGACCCCCAAAAGCTGCACCACTGCAGCAACCCATCCGTCATCCAACATTCCACCTCCTGTGTATCTAGCACCCTCAACACTCAGTGCAGCTAGGGTGATTAGAATCTCAGGTGAAGGTTGGCTACTTCTAGGAGGAGGGAATATTGATATTCTCATTACTGCTAAAGACCTAGCTGTCCGTGTGTTCTGCATATTTCAGTGTGATGACAGTAGGCTACCATATCAATTGCTTCATGATGGTCAACAATAACCTCTCAACCCAAGGTGTAGCCACTCTACAACAGTGCAGTGCAATGGGGAAGTCATTATACAAATTATTTCTCTATTATAGCTCTAGCTTTTTTGAAAAGCTAGCTCAAGCTAGAATCAAATTATAATGTGTAGTGTTCTTGTTTTAACATTTAATTTTCAGCACTAAAGCTACACTCTCATGTTTATATGATATGGATTCTTTCCAAATTAAGTCTAAGATTGAACCATTTAGAAACATTCTGCAATATTACATATGACTCTCAAAGGCCTGATCATGATGAGTAGAGTTTGAAGGAGGGTCACTGTGTAGACTTATACTTTGCTTTTTTTCATGTGTATTGTGGTATGTGTGCATGACTCTTCTCATGTATAGATGCATGTATTTGGGTGGGTATGTGCATGTACATGTGTGTGGAGGTCCAAAACTGATGCTGGGAGTCTTTCTTGACCACTGTCCTTCTTCCTCACTCTTTGAGGCAGGGTCTCTCAATTGAATCCAGAGCTCACCAATTCAGCCAGTCTAATAGCCAGCTTCATGAGGGCGTCCCTTGTCTCTATCTCCTGAGAGCTGGGATTATAGGTGGGCTTTTATCTGGCATTTATGTGGGTTCTAGGGATTTGAACTCTGGTCCTTAACACTTGTATGGCAAGGGATTTTTTTATTACCATATTTTAAAAAATTTATTCTATGTGTCTTTTACATCATGTATCTTATCTTGATCCCATTCATTTCTTTGTCCCTTCGCATCTGCCCTCTGCCCCTGCACTCCTGCAAAATAAAATTTAAGAGAAAAAAGAAAAAATTAAAAAGGGAAAAAAATTAAAATCTCACCATGGAAGCTGCAGTGTGGCACAGTGAGTCACACAGCAAACCCCTTTGTCTTTGCTTGCAAGTGTTCATTGCAGTCATTGATCTGGTTCGAGGCCTCTGGTTCCTACTACACTATTGATGCTGGGCCCTCACTAGGACTCTTCCTGGATATTCTGTTGTTGCCCTGTGTTGTGGAGATCCTGCAGCTTTAGGTCTATGGAGCAGGTTCCTTCATGCAAGGGCTTTTGCCTACTGACCCATCTCCACATGCCCATTTCATGTACTTTAATGTAAAGCAAACTCATTCTGGCCCTTGAGTGAATTAAACAGCAACATGATTTCTTTCTTTGGATGATTTGTTTGTAATTCTAGAACAAAGACCATTTCTTGTATCACATTCTTTGAGGAGAATAAGGAAATGGCTAGCCTCAAATTTTTTTTTAAATACACCTATTCATTCCCTTAAGAGGAAAGTTTCAGTTGATTGATAGTTTTGTTTTTAAGTTACAGGAAATTATATACAACTAATTAAGCATTTTAACCAGTCTGAAGTTTATAATTTAGTGGTGTTATATTCATCCTTATTGAACACCTATCACTACTGTCCATTTCGAGAATGTGTGTGTTCATCTTCCAGCACCAAACCTATATGCTTTATGGTATAATAACTTGACATCATTCTTCCCCTTTGGCTTTGGTGACCTCTATCTCATGTTCTGTCTCTATTTAATTGCCTATTCTAGGTAGCTCATGAATATTTGTGCTTTTGTGTCTATTTTATTTCACTTACTGTAATGTTTGTATCCATGCTGTAGCATGTTTCAGAATTTTATTCCTTTTTTAAGGGTGGATAATATTTCACTGGTGGCATGCACTGTATTTTGGTTATTTGTAGCTAGAGTTTTCCTACCGGGCCCACAGTCAGGACAAATCTCTCTCACCTGCCAGTCCCACAGCCGCTCAGACCCAACCAAGTAAACACAGAGACTTATATTGTTTACAAACTGTATGGCCGTGGCAGGCTTCTTGCTAACTGTTCTTATATCTTAAATTAATCCATTTCTATAAATCTATACCTTGCCACATGGCTTGTGGCTTACCGGCATCTTCACATGCTGTTTGTCATGGTGGCGGCTGGCAGTGTCTCCTCAGCCTTCCACTTCCCAGAATTCTCTCCTCCTTGTCCCGCCTATATTTCTTCCTGCCTGACCACTGGCCAATCAGTGTTTTATTTATTGACCAATAAGCAACATGTTTGACATACAGACCATCCCACAGCAGTTATTTGTCCCTGTTATATTCCCTTTTAGGTTATGACTTCTGACTGGAAGAGGTCATGTATAGTATATCTTCATGCTCCCAATACCTAGTATTAGTATATAGTATTTGTCCAATAGACAAATAATCTATTGGAAACTTAATGACTCACAAGAAGTTACAACATGTCCATGACTTAGGGGCTCATAAACTTCACACTAGACCTGATGTCTATCCCTGAAAGGTGAGGCCATCATTTCAGCTAGGAAAGTCCCCTGAGACACTCATCCTCACTCCTGCCTCTTGAAGAAAGCCCACACCACAGATGGGCTTGACTCTGGGACCGAGGAGAGGAGGCTGAGTTGGACAGCACAGGGGCAGGGAGCCTGAGACTCACTGCACCACTCTGTTGAACAAAATGTAAGTGCAGCAATGTGTTCTGAAGGTAAATTTAATTGCTTCCTTATCTGGTATTTTGCAATACCTTCCTTTAGCTTGGATAATCAAAATAGCTTTTAAAGCAGATTCAATATCAAATGGAATTAAATAAAAGTTGATCCAGTCAACTTAGTCAAAGGCAGCCTAGTAAATGATATGCCTCAGACTTTAAAAACAACCTAGGAAGTTTCAACAAATAGGAAAACAGCTAAGCTGTTATTGCCACTGACAGCAGGAGATATCCTCTCTGTCCTATGATTGATTGACTTGGCATTTTTTTCTGTCTGGGGCTCTTAGGTACATTTATTTCAGGTTTAACTCTAGTCAGATATAGCTTTATTAATTTCCCGAGAGAGAAGATCCAGTGCAGAGGATTAGAATGTGTAGATGGTCAAATAATTGCAATAGTGAAGGCTGAAGGCAAAAGGGTTCAGAGCCCTGCGGACGGCAGTGGTGGCAAAGATGGAGAGATGACTTTAACATCTGCAGGGAGTCAGAACTAGGTCTGATTTCCTAATGTTTATGTTTTAGTTTATTACAGTTTTTTGCCCTGACAGTGATGGAATCCAGGGTCTGTGACTATTAGGCAAGTTCTCTACCACCAAGCTACAAACCCAGCCTTCAGTCTCCACTTTGGTAGCTGAGTGACGATAGGCAGATTGTGTTCTGAGACTGACTTTCTTCTTGTGAAGATTCTTAGAGGATTACTATATACTCATGCAGAATTAATGTATTAATGTCTGTGGTGGTTTGAAAGAAAATGCCCCCAAGGGGAGTGGCACTGTTAGGAGGTGTGGCTTTGTTGGAGTAGGTATGATCTTGTTGGAGGGTCACTGTGAAGGTGGGCTTTGAGGTCTCATATATGCTCAAGATACTTCCCAGTGTCTGAGACCACTTCCTGTTGCCTATGCAAGATGAAGAACTCTCAGCTACTTCACCAGTACCATGTCTTCCTGCACACCACCATATCCTGCCACATACTCAGTTCTCAGATTATTTTTTTGACCTTCAAGTACCAACAAATGTATCACCTCATAATAAGTTGTCTTGCCATAGGGTTCCCTTACTTTACATGGTACCACAACTGCTCATCCTCCAGATTGCTGGCCCCAAACTACATACTCAGTGCAGTAAACTGTGACTTTGGGAGGACATGGAGGGTGTTGAGGGCAAAGAGACTTCTGTCCTGGCCTCAGTTTTGTCCTTGATAGGGCAGTTTGTATGCTTGAGATTATCTTGGGTAATCTCTCAAGCATTCCTGTCTGTAAAGTGTGTGTGTGTGTGTGTGTTTTAATGAGATTCAGTCAGAAAATGTTTACACAGTATTTAGTACAAGGTCTGGGATTCAGTATTCCATGAAATGGTGACTGTCACAAATTTCAAGGCCTTCCTCTGCCTAGCCCTCTGCTTCTATGTCTACCTGAATTGGATACCATATCCTCCTTGTATCCACCTCTGCTGTCACATTTATCTCACAGAGCTCACTGTTATTTACTTGAATGTCTCCCTGCTCTATCATAAGCACCTTGGAGTCTGTCATCATGGCTTTTTGTGATTATGTTTCCTGGTATTATGTATTGTCCCTGCCTAAGAAATGTGACCACAAACAAAAAGATGAAACGGGGCACTAGAGGGATGGCGCAGAGGTCAAGAGCACTTAATTTCACTTCCGGAAATCCTCAGTTCCATTCTCAGTAATCCCTGTTAGGTGGATCACAGCGGCCTGCGACCCCAGCTCCAGGGCATCGGAGCCCTCTTTGGGCCTCAGCAGGCACCTGTACCCATGTGCACAGATTCCCCCATAATTAAAGATTAAAAAACTTAAAGAAAAGGGAAAAAAGCTCATGTTTACTGTGTGCACCGTATGCCCCTGATTAGTGCATTCACATAAACTGTTTCTTTTTATCCTAGTGGTGTATCTAAGAACTGTGAAGAAACACTTCCATTTCAAAGTGGAAAAAGTTACCACTCTTCCAGAATTTTAATTTATTTTCTCCATTTGGTTTTCATCTAGTTGGCAGGTTGTTTTTCTCTTTTGGACAGATCATGCTTTGGCTGCAGAATTTTTAGGGAGAAATGTAAGGGTGAGGTGGGATGAGAGCAGAAGCCGGGGGAGTCAGATATAAATGGTCTGGGGGCCCATATTGGGCTTTCTTTATTATCCTGTTACTTAAAACTGTCTGTTGAATGAATAAATGAATAACTTACATACTGGATAGAAATAAACCAAACCAAACAACTGAGCAAATAAAAGCAAATAATGGGCTCAGAGTCCTTAAGCCTCAGGAAATAGCTTGTTTGAATAGGGCCTCATTTGAAAATAAAGTACCAGTATGAGAAGTCACCTAGTGTTTGTTGTTTAAATTCAGCTTGGTCTTTCAAGCTCAGCCAACAGATAGTGACTGCTAACTCATTACCTATTGATTTTGAGGGCTTTGTTTTCCAGGTAGGCAAAAATGATCCTCGGTGGGATAGGAAGGGACCATGCTTACTCCAATTTCCATAATCTCTCAAAAAGTCTCTTTCAGGATCAACAGCTTTGCATTATAGGTAAATTTAACTGGAAATTTGTTTTCTTGCTTCTGTTTCTATTCTAGTCAAGATTAGGTATTTACTGTGCAGACATTCCTACAGATAGACGATATCTGAAGATGTAGCTGACAGCTTCCAGGTTAGCCTGGAAATGATTATTACTCTGGAATTCCCCATCAGACATGTACCATACTCATTTAAGAGGGATAGAGGGGCACCTACTGTAGCTTAATGTGGGATTTGTTTTCAAATGAACACTGGGATTTGAAGCATTTATTACCCTCTGTTATCTACAGAGAATGAGGTCTTTATAGTTTCAAACATGGAGACAATTCTAGAAAAAGGCATAGTCCTTCCCAAGGGTACTGTCTTAGTTATGGTTTCTACTGTTGTGAAGAGACACCACAACCATGGCAACTCTTATAAAGGGAAACACTTAATTGGTTTACAGTTCAGAGGTTTAGTCAATTATTGTCATGGTGGGAAGCATGGCAGCATGCAGGCAGACGTGGTAGCTGAGAGTCTTACATTTGGATTGGCAGGCAGCAGGAAGAGAGACTGGGTCTGGCTCAAGCATTTGAAACCTCATAGCCCTCCCCCAGTGACACATTTCCTCCCACAAGGCCACACCTTCCAATATTACCATTCCTTATGAGCCTATGTGGGCCATTTTCATTCAAATCACCATATTCCACTCTCTGGCCTCCATAGGCTTGTACCCATATCATAATGAAAAAAACATTTAGTCCAACTTCAAAAGTCCCCATAACCTGTCACTTTCAACCATGTTTAAAAGTCCAAAGTTCAAAGTTCTTCTGAGACTTGTGGCAATCTCTTAATTGTAATCCCCTATAAAATCAAAAAGCATCCAGTTCTCTCAGTCATTGGATGAGATTTCTAGGTGGAGCTCCAGGAGTCCAATTGGCGAGAAAGAGGAGGGTTTGTATGAGTAAGAATTGTTGAGACCAAGATTGGAAAAAGCACAGGGACAAATAGCCAAACGAAAAGAAATACATAAACTATGAACCAATAGCTGAGGAGTCCCCAACTGGATCAGGCCTGCTGTGGGATGGTCTGTATGTCAAATGCTCTGATTGGTCAATAAATAAAACACTGATTGGCCAGTGGCCAGGCAGGAAGTATAGGCAGGACTAACAGAGAGGAGAATTGAGAGAACAGGAAGGTGGGAGGAGATACTGCCAGCTGCCGCCATGACAAGCAGCATGTGAAGATGCCAGTAAGCCACGAGCCACGTGGCAAGGTATAGATTTATAGAAATGGATTAATTTAAGATATAAGAAAAGTTAGCAAGAAGCCTGCCACGGCCATACAGTTTATAAGCAATATAAGTCTCTGTGTTTACTTGGTTGGGTCTGAGCAGCTGTGGGACTGGCAGGTTAGAGAGATTTGTCCTGACTGTGGGCCAGGAAGGACCAGAAAAACTCTAGCTACACAGGCCCTCTGGATAAGTGAGACAGTTGATTAGCTTGATCTGTTTGGGAGGCATCCAGGCAGTGGGACTGGGACCTGTCCTCAGTGTATGAACTGGCTGTTTGGAACCTGGGGCTTATGCAGGAACACTTTGCTCAGCCTGGGAGGAGGGGACTGGACCTGCCTGGACTGAATCTACCAGGTTGAACTCAATCCCCAGGGGAGTCTTTGCCCTGGAGGAGATGGGAATGGGGGATGGGCTGAGGGGAAGGCGGGGTGGAGGGTGAGGTGGGTGCAGGAGTGGGGAGGATCTCTGTGAGTTCAAAGCCACACTGGAAACAGCCAGGCATGGTGACACACACCTTTAATCCCAGCACTTGAGATCTCATGTCTTGCTTGGGAAAGACATGCCTTTAATTCCAGAAAGTGATGGCAGGAAGCAGAAAGGTATAAAAGGCCTGAGGACCAGGAATTAGAGTCTTGTTAAGCTTTCAGGCTTTTGAGCAGCAGTTCAGCTGAGATGCATTTGAATGAGGACACAGAGGCTTCCAGTTTGAGGAAACAAGATCAGCTGAGGAATTGGTGAGGTGAGGTTGGCTGTGGCTTGTTCTGCTTCTCTGATCTTTTAGCATTCACCCCAATACCCGGCTCCAGGTTTGTTTTCATTAATAAGACCTTTTAAGATTCATGTTACATCACACCTCTGACACATGCCTGGCCTCAGAGGCTTTCCTTAGTCACGAAGGGAGATTCCATGCCCCCTTTCTTCTATTCTTGACTCTAAATCTAGAACCACGAGGCTGAAGATGCCAAGTTCTGCTGCTTGCTGAGACTGGAACATGGCCCCTCATTCAAATACATTTTTACTAGCTTTCTGTTTTTGATTGTTTCCTTTACTGCCTAAGCTTGGCTATTCTGGAACTTGATCTATAAATCAGGCTGGCCTTGAACTCTGACATTTGCCAGCCTCTGCCTTCTGAGTACAGGGATTAAAGGTGTGTACCCCCATGCCTGGCCCTATGCTTTCTTTATTTCCTTTTACTGTTCTTTAATTTCTTTTCACAAGCTGGAGGCTTAGCTGAGTGGGGTCTTGCTCTGAGGCCACCACTCCCTCTATTTCACTTAGCATCATGCTTTGCTTTAATCTCTTTACACTTCCTGGTGCTCCTTTTTTCCTCAAATTGTACATTTTGTAATTTTTTCTTGCTTAACTTGCTCCTTTTCATTATAGATCTGCATAAGACTGGCCACTAATAATCACATGACAGAGTCAACACTAGGCTGTTTTGAAATCTCCTCTGCAAATGCAATTAATCCAAAATTTCTCAATTTAGCTTCAAGGATGTAGAGGGAAGTTTTCCTGTGTCCTGCCCGGTCCAGTGGTCAGGGCAAATCTCTCTCACCTGCAAGCCTGCAACTGCTTATAAAATAATCACTCAGAGGCTTATATTAAGTGCAAACTCTATGGCCTGTGGCTTCAGCTTCTTGTTAGCTAGCTCTTTCATCTTAAATTAACCCATTTCTATAAATCTATATGTTGCCACATGGCCGTGGCTTACGGGTCTGCTGACATCTTGTTGCTCTTTCTGCAGGGGGCTGGTGTCTCCCTGACTCCACCCTTCTTCTCTCTGTATCTCTGCCTGGATTTCCTGCCTGGCTGTAAACTTTTTTGCCATAGGCCAAAACAGCTTTATTTATTACCCAATGGGAGCCACACATATTCACAGCATATAGAAAGACATCCCAAAGCACAGGGAAACTTTTTGGACAAGGGTAAAAAGCAGTCACATTCTTCATCAAAATATCCCAAGAATGAACTCTGGGCCATATACCTAGAGATCATAATACCCTAATCCCTGGTACCAACTTCTGTCTTAGTTATGGTTTCTATTGCTCTGAAAAGACACCATGATCATGGCAACTCTAATAAAAGGAAATCTTTAATTGGGGCTAGCTTACAGTTCAGAGGTTTAGTCCAGTATTGTCATGGCAGGAAGCATGGTGGCATGTAGGCAGACATGGCATGGAGAGGCAGCTGAGAGCTCTATATTTACATTGGCAGGCAGCAGGAAGAGAGAGAGATTGGGCCTGGCTAGAACATCTGAAACTTCAAAGCCCACCCCCAATGACACACTTCCTACAACAAGGCCACACCTTCTTATAGTGCCACTCCCTTTGAGACTATGGGGGCCATTTTCACTGAAACCACCACAGGTACAAACTAGTTGATAGTAGCTAGCCAGGCTCTATAGCTGGAGTTTTCTCCAGTCCTGCCCAGGCCCATAGCCGCTCAGACCCAAATAAACACACAGATGCTTATATTAATTAAAACTGTTTGGCCTAATGGCTCAGGCTTCTTGCTAGCTAGCTCTTACACTCAAATTAACCCATAATTCTTATTTATGTTTAGCCATGTAGCTTTGTACCTTTTCCCAGTTCTGCCTTCACATCTTGCTTCCTCTGTGTCTGGCTGGTGACCCCTGACTCAGCCTTCCTGTTCCCAGAATTCTCTTCTCTGCTTGTCCCACCTATACTATACTTCCTGCCTGGCTACTGGCCAATCAGCATTTTATTTATCAACCAAATCAGAGCAACACATTCACAGCATACAGAGTGATATCTACAGCACTTCCCTTTTTCTTTTTTTTCAAAAAGGAAGGTTTTAACTTTAATATAGTAAAATTACATATAACAAAACAATTATCAAGCAAGAATTATAGTTATAATATCTAGTCTATTTGTATTTGGCAAAATTAAAGAAGATATTCTATCTATCCTATATTTGTGAGTCTAGGTTTTATATCTAACTTATCTTTTATCATAACTAAGGAAAATTGTATCTAGTCTTCAACTACATCAAAGACCTCAGAAGGATATAATATTACCTGAGAAATGGGAGAAGGATGCAAGCAACTTTCGGGAGTCTTGCAGGGTAGACAGAGACAGCTGGTAGCCTGGACAGTTATCCAAAGTTCCTCTGTAAAGTTGGGGCATCTGTCTTCAGCCCACAGACCTAGAGTCTCTCAGTCACTTCTCTCTGTGTCCTCTAGAATGTCTGGCAGTTTCCTCTGTGAAGCAGGAACCTGAAGGACCATTTCACCAAACAAAGTTCAGTGGTCACCTTCCTATGGGTCCTGCATGTCCAGTAGATCAAGCAGTCCAGGCAAGAACAGTTTCTTGCCCAAATGACTACTTTTGCCAAGGTGAAGATAAACTCCACATGGAGTGTCTTCAGTGCCCATCCTCCTCTCTTAGGTAAATCAGTGCTGCCAGGAGCAGACATGTTTCACTGTCCAGGAAGTCTAAGTTTTTAAAACATTTTAAATGCCATATTCTGGAGGACTTTGAAGTGTTTGAAGATTACCTACCTAATTGAATTTTATCTATATATACCTAGAAAATTTAACATGACTATAAGTTTGACTATCATAGAAGACTAATTATTAATCTGTATTTTTAATATCCATTATAATATAAATGAGTTACATAAGCATAATACCTCAAACGAGAGTAGAAATATATATACAGTATAACAAAATTAAGTTTAAACTTGTATCAATAAACTAAAATCCATAGCAATGTAAAAGATTTCTAAACAAGTTGTTGCTCTTTAAAAGTTGGTTCATTAATCTACCCTTTCATCGTATTATATCTATAAGGCTCCCTTCAGTTTTCCTGTGACTAATGTCTGATACACAAGGGGAATTACACTTCATTTTCAAAGCAGGAGGAAGAGAATGTTTTAAACTGTTGGATTTGGTTTCAGATAGGAAATGCTATATACTATTGACCTTACCCTTTCTCCCCTGGGTATCTCTGAGGTTCTAGTTAGAAGAATTTAATTGAGGCAGTGTATAGAGACATGGTCATGCACTAAGCATGGAAGCTCTGGCAAAAGTTGATTTTCAATTGGAGATAACACAATGAAAGGTATTTTTGAACACATATCTATAAACCTATGATGGGCTCAAAACAAGAATCACACAATAGTTTAAATCTTCTGCAAGGTGGCATGGTGCTGCACAGCTGTATTCCCAGAATTCAGAGGCTGAGGCATGAGTTTAAAGCCAAGCTGAGCTAGGCAGTGAATTCAGAGCCAGCCCATGAAATGGAAGAAAGGAATGAAGGAAGCAAGAAAGAAAGGAAAGCAAAGAGAGAGAAAGAAAATAAAATCTTGGGCAAAGTATTTATAAATAAAAATGTACTATTATTTATAAGACAAGACCACAGGAGAAATTAACACTGAGAAAGTTAACTACAAGGTGTCTTGCCTATCACAGAAGATGTAGCAAAGGCAAGAACAGAGTTATCTTGAAAAGAACAAATGGTCAATTGCCTTGAGGCAAGGAACCCATGCTTGTGTGTGAAAATCTGTAGCTAGAGTTTTTCTCTCCGGGTTCCGCCAGTCCCCGGCAGTCCCATAGTCCATTTATAAAATAAACATATAGACGCTATATTATTTAAACTGCTTGGCCATTAGCTCAGGCCTACCATTGTCTAGCTCTTACTCTTATACTCAGCCCATTTCTGTTAATCTATATGTCGCCATGTGTTCTGTGGCATTACCTGTTGCCTTTACATGATGCTCCCTAGATGGCAAGCTGGCATCTCCTCCTCTCCGCCTTCCTGTTTTCTCAATTCTCCTCTTTGCTAGTCCCGCCTATACTTCCTGCCTGGCTACTGGCCAATCAGTGTTTTATTTATCAATCAATCATCCACAGCAAAAATCAAAATCATTTTTTTCTGAACCTGACACTGGCTAAGATTTTAAAAATGTGGCACTACCCAGCATGCCACAGTGAGGGGAGAAACAGCCTAGCAGCCACCCATGGAGGCTGGTATAGGCCTCCTCTGCTTGACTTTTGGGAAGAATTATCAGTAGGTACCAAAACCATGACAAAGGAGCCGCTGTGTTCCCACAGGCCAAAGAGTGGAAAATTCTCCTTTAATGTAAGCAATGGAAGCTTGAAAGAGCATTAAAAGGCATACGTATCCACTGCAGTGGTGCTTCAATCAGAGAAATTTTGGAGAAACTGAGGGAATCCATTAATCTAGGATGATGTAAGCAACTGATGATGTTATGCCTATTAGTGTTCAGGCTGGTCCAAAGGGCTGGTTAAAATATTGTATGTTTGGGGTCAAGAGGCAAGATGTGATGTGATATAGGCAATATGTAATTTTAAAATGCAGTGACTTAAATATGTAGAATTTGTGTTTGGAGAGATGGACCAGTAATTAAGAGCACTGGTTGCTCTTGCAAAGAACAGGTTCAGTTTCCAGCACTCACATGATAGCTTAGTTCCAGTTTCAGGGACTCTGATGCCCTTTTCTGACCTCCATAGATAACCAAGCATGCATGTATACATACATACATAAAATAAAATACATACATAAAATTAAATCTAAAAATATTTTTAAATATTTATAATTTAGTTTTAGCTTGTGAACCATCCAAATAAGCAGTGGGTCTTAAATCGTTAAGCAAGTCTGTCAATTACCCTCCTGTGTGGTGGAATAATGTAAAGCCACTGTAGAGCATGCCAAGATCTTTAATTAACAGTATAGATCAGTATAGTGAGCTGATAAGGGCAGAAAGGCAAGCTATAAAACTGCATGTACTAAATGACAATGACTTTTCTTTAAAAGTCAGTTTTGTGTGTGATTACACAAGTGTCCAATACCAAAAAGGCCACAAACCACATACCAATTGTGCTTAACTTGGGCTTGTAGATTGAGCCAAACCTTATTTTCCTCTTTGAATAATTTTATATTCTCTGATTTAGAGCAAGCAATGAGTCTTAACTCTTTTATGTTCCTTTTAAAAAATTATATTTATTTATTTTTATGTGGTGTGTGTGTATGTGTGTGTGTGTGTGTGTATGGTATGTGTGTGTGATATAGTGTGTGTGATGTGTGTTTACATGAGTGTGTGTGTACCTACCATAGCTTGTAGATGAATTTCTAAACAGTCTTATTAAATAAGAAACACAGAGCCAAATACAGGGGTGAAAGCTGTGGAGATCAGAGTGATAGTGATAGCCACCAAACTAACCTTAGCTCATCACCCTGCAGTACCTTCCCAAGAGAGCCTCTTCCCATCTAACCTGCGCCTTTATTGCCTTGCTGTTCTGCCTTCTCATTGGCTCTAAGCCCAGCCACCTCACTTCCTCGTCACTGCCTGTCTATACAGACCTCTAGGTCTCTATGGTTGGTACTGGGATTAAAAGCCTGTGTCACCACGCTTGGCTGTGTCCTTGAACACACAGAGACTCTGCCTGCCATGTGATCAGATTAAGTACCACCACTGCCTGACTTCTGTTTATGGCTGGCTATCTGTGTCCTCTGATCTCCAGGCAAACTTTTTTATTAACATACAAATAAAATATCACCACATTTCAGCAAATAAAATATCACCACAATAGCTAATGTGTAAAAGTCAGAAGACAGTTTGTGTAAGTTGGTTTTCTCTCTCTCTCTCTCTCTCTCTCTCTCTCTCTCTCTCTCTCTTTTTGGTTTTTTAAGACAGGGTTTCTCTGTGTAGCTTTGCGCCTTTTCCTGGAACTCACTTGGTAGCCCAGGCTGGCCTCGAACTCACAGCGATCCACCTGCCTCTGCCTCCCGAGTGCTGGGATTAAAGGTGTGCGTCACCAATGCCCGGCTGGTTTTCTCTCTCTTTTCAGCATGTGAATCCTAGGGATTGAACTCTGGTTTTTATGCTTGGCAGCTAGAATGTTTACCAATTGAGTCATCTGTCTGGCTCCTACTTCCATGTTTCTAAAATAATGTGAAAAGTGAAAAACTGCACAAATACCTCTGAAATCAAAACATACATAACTAACAAAGCATTAATATACAGAATACTATGCATTGCTAAATGTAGCTTCTCCATTTGGCATTTCCTATTATTTTTCAGATAAAGTATTTAAGATCATAGCTGACATTAAAGGTTGAGGTAGAATTCTTGAACACCCCAAGCACCTGTTTCCAAAACACTGTAAATGCAAACATGAAGACAGGAAATGGTCTAATAAAACCTTCAATGTTCTATCCAAACACCTATCATTACTGTTACTTGTGTGTTAAATGTGTGTTAGGCACACATTTTAGAATCCACATTAAAATAAAAATCTTGTTAGTCAACCTTGGTGGGAATGGAAAATACTGTTGATATTGTCTGCCATAATGAAAATGGAAAAATGCAAGTTTAGTCACAGCTCTCAGCTTTAAAATGAGAACATTTTAAACTCAAGTAAGTATAGTCAGGAAGCCTGAACCAGACTGTGAATGGAAAGAAACACAGCAATGAAGCTGTTTCTGTAAAGTCAATAAATAACTAATTGTAAGTTCAAAAGAATTAGTTACTTAACACTTTCAAAATATTCTTCTTGGATGCATTCCATAAAACCAGCTATTTAGGTTTCTGTCACAACCATCAGTAGAAATTCTGGCTGTGAGTTGAATTTTCACATTGTCAATTATCCACAGTGACAGCAACTTGCTTATGGCAGAGAATGTGGATGTGTAAATGGACCCTCTCAAAATTCTCTTACCAATACAAACATGTTGAATGAATAGTGATCTATAATTTGTAGATGTCTTAATGTGGAAGGGAAATGGATATTTAAATGTACTAACTGGAGTAGTTATGTTTATGTATTGAGGCCAAAGTATAAAAATAATGACACTGCTAAAAGTTTTTGTTTATTAATTACCTAGTAGGCTAGCACAATGCTAGATAACAGGCTAATAGAATGTAGGTATTACTATACCTATGTTAAGATATAGAGTTAACGTTCAGAGAAATTGAATAATAATAATAATAATTATTATAGAGATGGGGATTGAACCCATAGCTTTTTTTTTTCTGGTTTTTCGAGACTGGGTTTCCCTGTGTAGCTTTGCGCCTTTCCTGAGACTCACTTGGTAGCCCAGGCTGGCCTCGAACTCAGAGATCCACCTGGCTCTGCCTCCCAAGTGCTGGGATTAAAGGCGTGTGCCACCACCGCCCAGCCCCATAGCTTCTTGAATGCTAGCCAAGCACTATACCAGCCAGCTTCACGTCCGATACTAAACAATTCTTTGGAGGGCTTTGGTTAACCTTCACTGTCAATTTGACTGCATCTGGAATGCCCCTGTGCTGTGTCTATGAGGGAATCTCTAGAGAGGTTTAAAAGAGAAGGGAAGACCCATCCCAAATTTGGACTTGGATCTTTGACTTGTGAATGACAAGGAGAGAACTCATTTATCTCTGTTTCCTGACTGCCAGTGCAGTGAGACCAATTACTTCCAGCTGCCATGCCTTCTCCATCACGATGGGCTATGTTCTCCAGTCATGAGCCACAATAAACCCCTCCTTTCTTTTGTCACAGCCATGAGAAAAAGGAATGCAAGGTCTAATGACTTCTTAGTTGTAAGAGGTAAGATTCAAGCACAGATGTGTTTCATTTTTGGACTTTGGACTTTCACTGTGGGAGACTGTTTGACAATGCAAATATAATGGCATTGGGGTTATCTATTAGTCTGTTCTCTCCATAATTACGAGTTGATTGCTTCTGCAAAACCATTCCTAACAGGAATAATACAAATCTTAACAAGTCCTTTGGTTTAGAGGCACACTCTCAAGGACAGCCACTGTAATCATTGACTTCGTGAGAATCTGCTGCTGTCTGCTCAGTTTCCCTTCTCATAGAAATAAGCTCTTGGCATTGTGCAGTCCTTGTTGATAGTGTCTCACTGTTTCTTACCATCGGTGACCCCTGTGATGTATGCTGTGGTCTCTGGCCTCAGGGAGGTCATGTGCTTTCATTTTATGCATTTTTTTTGCCATTGTTGAAATCTATGTTGTTGCTTGATTAATGGATAATTTCTTTTGTAGAAAATAATGTACTGAAGATAGACAGAGATTTGCACATGCAATTTCATAGTCGGAGGGCAGACAGAACTCCAAAAGCAAACAAGCAGACAGGAAGCCAAGGAAACCAGAAAGAGGAATAACTTTTAATTCTTTGCACATAAGCTCTGAAACGTATTCTAAATTTAATCCTCAAGTTTTTCCCCAAACCACTGTTTACCTTCCATATCTCCTTGATACATTCCTTAAAATTTTTTTATTCATTTTGCATACCAACCACAGTTCCCCTCCCACCCCTCCTCTGTCCCCCCCTAGCCCCGGTTCCCCCCTCCCCCGCCCCCCCACTCCCATCCACTCCTCCAAAAGGGTAAGGCCTCCTATGGGAAGTCAACAGAGCCTGGTACATTCAGTGGGCAGGACCAAGCTCCTCCCCCACTGCATCAAGGCTGAGCAAGGCATCCCACCATAGGAAATGGGCTCCAAAAAGCCAGCTCATGCACCAGGGATAGATCCTGGTCTCAATGTCAGGGGCCCCTCAAACAGATCAAGCCACACAACTGTCACCCACATGCAGAGGGCCTAGGTCAGTCCCATGCAGGTTCTAGAGCTGTCAGTCTAGAGTTAGTGAGTTCCCACGAGTTTGGTTCAGTCTCTGTAGATTTCCCCATCATGATCTTGACCCCCTGCCTTACTCATATAATCCCTCCTCCCTATCTTCAACTGGACTCCCAGAGCTCAACTGGAGCTCAGTCTGGTGCTTGGCTGTGGATCTCTGCACCTGCTTCTATCAGTTACTGGATGAAGGCTCTATGATGACAGTTAGGGTATTCACCAGTCTGATTACAGGGGAAGGCCAGTTCAGGTACCCTCTCCACTATTGATAGGAGTCTAATCTGGGATCATCCTTGTGGATTCCTGGGAATTTCCCTAGCACCAAGTTTCTCTCTAACCCCATAATGGCTCCTTCTGTCAAGATATCTCTTTCATTGCTCTCCCACTCTGTCCCTCCCCCAGCTCATGTTCTCATTCCACTATCCCCTCCCCTGTACCACCCCTCAGCATCCCCAATTTACCCAGGAGATCTCATCTATTTCCCATTCCCAGGATGATCCATGTGTCCCTCTTAGGGTCCTCCTTGTTACCTAGCTTCTCTGGAATTGTGGGTTGTAGTCTGGTTATCCTTTGCTTTATATCTAGTATCCACTTATGAGTGGGTACATACCATATTTGTCTTTCTGAGTCTGGGTTACCTCACTCAGGATGATGTTTTTCTAGTTCCATCCATTTGCCTGCAAATTTCATGATGTCATTGTTTTTTTAACAGCTGAATAATACTCCATTGTGTAAATGTACCACATTTTCTTTATCTGTTCTTCAGTTGAGGGGCATCTAGGTTGTTTCCAGGTTCTGGCTATTATGAAGAATGCTGCTATGAACATAGTTGAGCATGTATCCTTGTGGTATGATTGAGCATCCTTTGGGTATGTGCCCAAGAGTGGTATAGTTGGTTCCTGAGGTTGATTGATTCCCAATTTTCTGAGAAACGGCCATACTGATTTCCAAAGTGGCCGTACCAGTTTGCACTCCCACCAACAGTGGAGGAGTGTTCCCCTTGCTCCACATCCTCTCTAACATACACTGTGTTCAGTATTTTTGATCTTAGCCATTCTGACAGGTGTAAGATGGTATCACAGAATCGTTTTGATTTGTATTTCCCTGATGACTGAGGATGCTGAGCAATTCCTTAAATGTCTTTCGGCCATTTGAGATTCTTTTTAAAAGCAGTCTTTGCTCATTCCCTTGTACCTTTCTGTGTTCCTTACTTGTTCATGCCTTCTACTCTCACTTTAGTTCCTGCCAGATATCATCCTCAGTATAGGAGCTGCGGATCAATTTGGGTTATCAACTCGACTGGCTAAATAAACACCAAGGGCATTACTGTGGCATTTATTGAGTCCATTAGGGTGTTTCCAGAAAGGATCAATAGAAGGGGAAGACATGTTCTGCATGTCAGTGACATTATCACATTGCCTGGGGTCCAGGCCTGAGTGCAGAAAAGAGAAAGTGAGCAGAATGCCAGCACTTCAGCTCTCTGCTCTTAGATCCACCCAGATAGGAAGAGTCTCAGCTGTATGCTCTCACTGTCCTCAAATTCTCCATGCCTTTCCTGCTAACTTGGAGTGCACCTCTTAAGTCATGAGCCTTTCTTTCTTTTAAATTGATTCTGTTAGGCATTTTGCCATAAAAATAAAAAATTAACTAATATAGGGCACAAAGCTAAAGGAAAAGGGGTCCCTGCCATCCAGGAGATTTTGGCTTCTTCTTGTACAAACATGTCATTTACATTATGACCACAAGACAGCATACTGTGGGTGAAGAGTGGAAGTAAAAGCAAAGGATAGCTCTCACTGCAGGGACACGGTGTAGAGTACCACTCCCAAACTCAGTGACTTCAAACAATAGCCCTTTCCCAATCATCACACTGTGGGTTGAATAGTCAATTAGTCTGTCAGGGAGAATAAAATACTGTAGACTAGGTTGCTTTAAGCAAAACAACAAGCTGTTTTATTGCAGTTGTGGGGGTTAGAAGTCCCAAATGAGCTGTTGTGTTCTTGGAGGGTGTCTCTCCATGACTTGCAGATGGCTGTCTTCTTTCTGTGTCTTCATGGAGTTTTTCTCTCATGTACAGACTCTTCCACACTTCAATCCCCTCTTCTAGGCTACTAGTCATACTGCATTGCAGCCTGTCTAGGCTATATGGGCTCATTTGATCTTAATTACTTTAAGGCCATAACTCCAACCACTGTCACTTGGAGCAATCATGAGGACTTAGGGCCTAGGGGTTAGCACTTAAACGTATGAAGTTTTTTGAAGAGCATAATTGAATCCATATCAGAGGGGCTTAGTTAAGCTGGTCTTTAGCAGCTATGGCTGTCTCACATATCATAGTCTGCTGGGATGTGGGGGAAGTTTCCAGAAATAAAATGTTTCTTAAAGCCTTGCCTCAGAATTTTTATACTTATGCCTAAATTTCATGGACCCAAACAATTCCAATGTATAAAAACCAACTTTAATAGAACAAGGAGTAAACCTAGGCTTTAGTAAGAGGACACAGAGTCATAGACAAGCCATGTAGACACAGGGAGGGGTGGCATACTAGGATTAATAGTGTCCTCACCCCCAGCTGAAACACATTGCTTTAGGGTGGAGTTTCTCCTACTTGAAATGAGCTGCATATGTATTTTGATTCTGAAAATTTAGTATTGAATAGTTTCAATCAAATTATAAAATGTATGGCTAGCATGTGCTTTGGTCTAAGTTTGTTTGTAATCCCTGAAATTCATATGTTGAAAATTGTCACCAATGAACAGTATTACAGATTGATTTAGGGGGTAATTAAGTCATGAGGGAAGGTCACTCATGAGTGGATCATGAAAGAGCCCAAAGCTTGATTGCCTTTACTACTATCTGAAGAAACAGCAAGCAGGTACCATGTATGAAGCAAAGATTAAGCCTTTATCAGATAGTGACTATGTGGGTACCTTAATCTCAGACTTTCTGTCCCCCAGAACTTGGGCAATAAATTAATATCATTTGTAAGTTGCCTTAGTCTAAGACATTTTGTTATTGTAGTCCAATGGATTAAGGCCATATGCTTGTACAATAGCATAAAAATTATTTCCTGTAATAACTACATCAACTGTGACAGTGGTTGAATACAAGGAATTCCAATTTAATGTCTAGTTGAACCCAGTATCAGCAGAAGGGGCTCAATACAATGCAGCTTCCCACCTACAGAGCCTCTCAGGAGATTCTATCTGGAGTGGGAGATGAGGAAGGCCCAGCAGTTACCACTGTATTGTTGGGGAGAAAATTTCAAAGCATATGTCTCCCAATAAGGGGTCAGTATATTTAGAAAAATATGATTTGGTAATAATGTAGTATAAGTCATTTAAATGACTTGTAAGCAACTGAAGTGGAAGGGGCACTGGGCAGAAAGGAAGCACTGTCAGCGCATTTGCTGAGAGAAAATTGGAATGGTGCCCCTCTGGTTACTTGGTAGGCAGCCCTTGGCTCAATCCACACCTGTCTTATCCAGGTGGCCAGGTTCCACCAGAGATAAGGAGGGCAGGATCCGTATGTGGGAGATGAATATCTGTGGGATTTGCTCTCAGATAAGAGAGGGGAAAGAACCAGATCAGACACCTTGGGGAGAGGAAGGAAATTTACGGGAACAAGATAATTACAGCAACTGAAGTAGAGGAAAAAAGCAGAAAAATGAGCAGAAGCCAGATGAAAATTTCCCCAGTTGGATTTTCTGCCTCCTGTAGGCTGTATCTATATTCTCCAAGGTCCATAAATTTTATGAGACTTTGCCATTTTTGTATTTTCACTTCTCTTTATGTGATGACCAGCTAAAGAAAAATTAATCAAAGGATATGCAGTGTGATTCGGATTACCAACTTTTAACTGGATACTGTTGTGTGAAAAATGGTTCATGATAGTTTAAATGTGATAAACATGGAGGTTAAGTAACATATAGCATATAGCTAGCCGAGAGAGAGAGAGAGAGAGAGAGAGAGAGAGAGAGAGGAGGATCTCATGTAGTCCATATTGACCTTGAACTTGCCATATAGCTGAGGCTGACCTTGAACTCCTTGACCCTCCTACCTGTTTTTCTTGTGCTGGGGATTGAACCCAGAGCTTTCAGGCATGCTAGGCAAGCATTCTACTAACTGAGTCACATTCTAAGGCCCTTTATAATACTTTAATAGATTCATAGTATTAAATAAGAAATAACAGGTTTTTCCTTTTGATTTTATAAAATATTTTGGAACTTTGTTTTTGAACATACAATTATGTTGTGTGGTCCATTAGTGAAATGAATCAGAGCTAAATTTCAGGTTAAGATTGAAAGGGAAAATACAAGCAGAGATCATGGGAGCTTCCGGGGTGATGTGTCTTGCTTAAAAATCAATGGTAGAAAGTGAACAAGCAAAACCAGAAGATGTGTATACCCCTCTCTTCAATCAAACTCAATGAGAATGATTTGCTCTCTGCAAAAGCAAACAAATCAGTGATTTAAAAAACTCATATTTTGGCTTGAAGTTGCAGCTCAATTGGTAGAGTACTTGCCTAGCATGAATGAGGTCCTGGGTTCAATCCCCAGCACTTCATAAAAAGCCAAATGTGATGTGATGGCATATGATTGAAATATCAGAACTTTGGCAATGAGGTCAGGAGGGTCAGGAGTTCAAGGTCATGTTTGGCTACCTAGCAAGTTTGAGGTCAGCCTAGACTATAAGAAACTCTGTTAGCTGGGCATGGAGGCACATGCCTTTAATGCCAGCACTCAGGAGGCAGAGCCAGGCAGATCTCTGTACCTTTGAGACCAGCTAGGGCTACATAGTGAGATCTTGTTTTGAAACAAGCAAAGAAATGAATAAACAAACAGAAACCCTGTCTCAAAAAAAAAGTGAAAGAAAATATGGCATTATGATTATACCTTTGTTTTTGTTTCCTTTATACAGTTGCTGTAGGGTTGGAGAGTTGCCTCAGAACTATGCATTAAGAGGTTTTTATTTAGTTAAATGTTTTTGTTTTATAGATGTCATAATAGAAATGAGAATTTCTTTTCTCTATAGAAATAGAGTAGGATCAGAGCCATGGACTCTGTATCCTTGAATTCAGCCAATCACAGACTAAGGGTATTTTTTTCAAAATTCATCTATATGGAACATGTACAGCAATACAATACAAAGCAGCACAACACCAATTTACACAGCACTTGCAGTGCATATTAGGTATACATGATCAGGAGATGATTTTTCAGTGTATAGAGGGATGCATGTAGGTTGTAAGCAAATACTGTGGCATTTATATAAGAGACTTGAGCATCATTTGGTTTTTGTATTTGCATGGTGGTTCAGGAGTTGGTCTCCCATGGATACCGAGGGATGGCTATAAATTGTTCATAGGGTTGATGAAAACAGGAGGTGCTGGGAGGGAGGTGGTAAAGATTTTCTGGAAGGACAGCTTCTGATGGCTACTCTAACAAATTAACACAAATGGAGCATCCTCAAAACAGCTCAGCTCTCTTCCCTTACAGGAATGGGAGCCAGAAAAACCAGATCTGTCTTACTAACTGCACATAAGACTGGCTCCTTCTAGATGCCTTGTGGAAGAATCTGTTGCCTTATTGTTGCCCCCCAACCCCTATAATCTTCTGGAGGCCCCTGCACTCTGGGGCTTGTGACCCCTTACTGCTGCCCCTCTAACCTCCATGTGTCATTGTCACTGTTAACCTCTTAAAAATACCACCGGGGCTATGTTTAGGGCCCATTTATTAATCCAAGATAACCTTCCAATTTCCAGATCCTTAAGCATACCTGCAAAATCTTGTTTGCTGTGCAAGGTAATATCAAAATGGTTCAGGTGTTAGGGTATAGAAATCTTAGGAATCAATATTCAGTTTACTTCTGAGGGACAAAGCTGCGTTATGGTACAGGTTTGAAGAAAGGATATGAAGTAGAGTTGGGGCAGGAACAGTGAGTAATTCTACACAGGAAAATGCATTCATTTGGAGATGTGATTGCTTGGTATACACTTGTTAGAAAGAAATAATGAACATAAGAGAAACTCAGGACATGAAATTTTTGAAAAAGGAAAAATGAGGACATTGTTATTCTCTTAAATGTAGAAAGGGATGTGAATGCTGATAATCAGTCATTCTTGTAGCCACAGTGGGATGTTAGTAACCAGCTATTGTTCACATAATGACAGCCACATTGATTTAAATCTCATAGAAAGCCTCTCTGGGTTCTTGATTGAAGCCATTAACTACTGGGAAAGTGTTGTATGTGGAAAGCTTGCATTGTTCCCCAAAAAACATTTAAAGCCCCAGTGGTCTTATGAGGTAGGGCCTTAAGTCATGAGGATGGGTCCTCAAGAATAGGATTAGTACACCGTAGGGTCTGAAGAAGCTAGAATTCTCTTGTTCCACCAAGAGAAATGATAACCTTACGTTGGTGAAAGAAGTCAGTCCTTACCAGGAAGTGGGTCTCTTGGCTCTTCTTAACTTCCCAGGCTCCAGAAAGGTAAACAATTATTTCTATTGTCTATAAGATATGGATATGTGCTCTTTGGTTATAGCAGCCCAAATAAATGGAGACAAAAGATTTTAGCAAACATTTTGGAATCTTCTGAAAAGATTAAAGAATTAGTACATTACCACTGAATGTAGTGGTAGAGCCTTAGGAGAGGCATGCTCACTGTAGATATTAGAAGTTGACCATACACACACACACACACACACACACACACACAC